>JADLZN010010433.1:0-20505 GCA_018155175.1 Sinocyclocheilus anophthalmus
CCGGATAACGCGTTTCATCTGCCGGGCTACCAGCTGTTCAGAGTGGATCGCATCGCGGAGTTAACGGGAAAAACCAGAGGTGGTGGATTGTGTTTCTACAGCAACGAAAGTTGGTGTTCAGATGTAACAACACTGAAAAAGGTACGCTGTCCCCCCCCCTCCCCCCCCTTCCCCCTCCCCCCCCCCCCAACTTAGAGGCATTCATCATAAACTGTAAACCTTTCTACTTGCCGCGGGAGTTTTCCTCTTTCATTCTCGTGAATGCGTACGTGCCTCCGGACGCGTGCGTGAGCGCCGCGATGCAACAGCTGGCTGAACAAATAACTGAAACGGAGCAAAGGTACCCAGACTCTATTTTAATAATTCTTGGAGATTTTAACAAATCAAATCTGTCCCGTGAACTGGCAATATACAAGCAGCACATTATGTGTCCCACCAGAGACAGCAATATATTGGATCACTGTTACACAGCACTAAAGGATGCATATCACTCTGTCCCACAAGCAGCTTTGGGACTCTCTGATCACTGTTTGGTTAATCTTTTACCGACCTACAGGCAGAAACTGAAATCAGCTAAACATGTTTTAAGGACTGTTAAAAGATGGACTTAATGAAGCAGAGCAGGATTTACAAGCTTGTTTTGACCTCACTGATTGGAGAGTTTTTGAAGCTGCAGCTACCATTCTGGACGAGCTCACAGAGACTGTAACTTCATATATCAGTTTCTGTGAAGATATGTGCATTCAATCCGTGTATCATTCGCTTTTTGATTTCATATTGAAAGTAGAAAAATTAGAAAACGGCTCCTTTTTCGTATTTTCGTTTTTTTCCAAAACACGAAAAAAGAGAATTCAGCTTAAATTTTAGTTTTCGTTCATGGGTGGAAAAATTAATAAACAGCTTGAATATTCAATTTCTACACGTGGGCGGGAATTAAACGCCCCTTTCTGCGGATTGGTCAGCCAAAGATCAAACCGTCCCGTCATCAGTTCTTCTGCAGTATCAAGCAGCAGAATAATAGTCCTCCACAGCTGCAGTTGTATGGATTTTAACACATTTATTGCAAACATACACCATTTAAGTTTTTTTTTTTTTTTTTTTTTTCCATCAAACAAAAGGCTAATGAAGCGCTACGACACACTCATACCTGGGCAGAGTTTAGGCAGGACTTTCTTCTGTGTAGATATAAATTCTATTTTTTTGCATCAGCTGGGCATGGCAGGGTATGACATGACAGCTGTCTTAGCCTACCCTGCTCAACCAGTAAGTCTGTTTAAGTAATTAATAAATTAGTTTCAAAATAAATATTTTAAAAACTAAGACAAAAAGGAAGGAATAATAAATCGGTTTGGGTATATATAGGCCTATAATGTTCAAGCAAGAACTGCCATTCTGACTGACAACCAGAGAACAGCAGATATTAAATATAGCCTACTGTTAGAGTTATACAATGTAGTCTTGTTTTATTAAAATTGATAATTGATATCTCAAAAGGATATGCACCTGTGTGCGGCGTGAGCTGCTGCGCACTCGCACTGCAACGCAAGATTTTCATAAAATATAATAACTTGCAATTTCGGTTTGTTTCTCACCAAACCCACAGTATAACGTTTGGAATATACGCCACGAGATGCATAAGATTATTTTACGACAGATATGCATCCGCTTCAAAAAATAAAAATAAAAAAAAACTGAAGTCACCATTCTCAGCCATTAAATTGGCAAGTGCGAGCAGGACATTTTTTGTGTTATTAAGTAATAAGCCTTTAGGACAACATTAAGGTGAATATTCACTCTATAGTTCACACAGTTCCAATAAATTGTGATGGGTTAAATAAACTCAATAAGCAGACAGATGCAACTACAGTCAAGCGCAGACCGGTATTGAAGTGCACAGGAAATAAGCAGCAGTCATATTTAAAGCAGTTTAAATTAATTTAAATTAAATTAATACTGATTGATGTTCACTTGGATTTTTCCCCATCGAGGGAAATATACTCTGTCATTTATAGTCGTATGGCAAAATTTATATTTTTAATTGTGTAACATTACATTCAAAATAACTACAAAATGTCATGCATTTGAAAAATAAAGAGAACAACAGAATGCGCTGCTTTAGCACGTAGGTCTCCTTGAGCATCTTTCTGGCGCATGCCACAAACATCAACCACAGGGAATACTCTCTTTTAAAAGGCTTCATATAAGCGTTAAATGCATCATAATTCACATCAATAAATCACAGTAGGCCTATGTATCAAAAAAATCGACTTTACAGTCTGGAAATACTTTAAGCTATAGCAAATTATTTCTCGGACCCCCTATCACTTTAAGAACCGCTGGTCTACACAGAAGAAAGCCCTGTCTAGACTCTGCCCGGTATGAGTTGTGTCGAGCTATTCATTAGCCTGTTTGTTTGATGAGAAAAATATTAAATGTAGTTGCAATAAAATGGGTTATTAATCCATACAACTGCAGCAGTGGAGGACTATTATTCTGCTGTGTGATACTGCAGAAGAACTGCGGTTTGATCTTCGGCTGACCAATCAGCAGAAAGGGGCGTTTAATTCCCGCCCACATGTAGAAATAGAATATTCAAGCCGTTTATTCATTTTTCCACCCAAGAACGAAAAACAAAAATTTAAGCTGAATTCTCGTTTTTCGTTTTTTGGAAAAAAACAAAAACACGAAAAAGGAGCCGTTTTCTAATTTTTCTACTTTCAATATGAAATAAAAAACGAATGATCGAATGATACACGGATTGCATTCCTACCAGGACATTCTTATAATTTAATAATGATAAACCGTGGTTTACTGGTAAACTCAAACAGCTTTGTCACGCCAAAGAGGATGCTTACAGAAGTGGGGATAAAATCTTGTATAACCAGGTCATGAACAGACCAACAAAGGAGATCAGAGTGGCTAAAAAAAACTACTCGAAAAACGAGCTTTCAGCAAACGATCCAGCATCAGAATGGACTGGTCTGAGGAAAATCACCATGTACAAGACACCACCCCCAAAGCTTGCGGAGAATCAACAACTGGCTGACAATCTGAATGTGTTTTACTACAGATTTGAAAAGGATCGTCTACCACCCCATCCGCTCTGATCTGCACTTCACACCTTCACCTACCACCCCTGCAACCCCCCCCCCCCCCCCCTTCAACCTGTGCTTAAGGTTGTGTAGGAGGAGGTGAACGGGGTCGTCAGCTTCAGGGACGATGGTTTCACCTGAATGTTTAAAAGTCTGTGCTGACCAACAAATCTTCAACAGATCATTGGAGCTGTGCAAAGTCCCCTCATGCTTCAAACGCTCCACCATCATTCCGGTCCCCAAAAAGCCCAAAATCACTGGACTTAAAGACTACAGACCTGTCGCTCTCACATCTGTGGGCATGAAGTCACTTGAGAGACTGGTCCTCGGCCTACCTGAAGGACATCACTGGACCCTCTTCAGTTTGCCTACAGAGCAAACAGGTCTGTGGATGATGCAGTCAACATGGGACTGCAGTAATCCTGAACACCTCGACAGGACCTGGGAATTACCGCAAGGATCCTATTGGTGGACTTCAGTTCGGCCTTCGATACAATGAACATGACTTCTCTCCGACGAACCGCCACAGCTCTCCGTGCCCACCTCCATTCTGTCAGTGGATCAACAGCTTCCTGAAAGACAGGCAGCAGCTAGTGAGGCAGGGAAAATACACATCCAGGGACTACAGCATCAAGCCACTCCCCCCCCCCCCCCAGGGTTGGTCCTCTCCCCATGCTCTCATCTCTCTACAGAATTACCGCACTTCAAATGACCCCTCTGTCAAGCTCCGAAGTTCGCACACGACACTACAGTCACGGCCTCATCAAGGCCGGAGAGAGTTGCTTACAGCAGGAGGTAAAGAGCTGGCTGTTGGTTGCAGTCTAACCTGGAGCTTCTTCACGCTCAAAACTGTGGGAGAGATGTGGACTTCAGGAGAAAAACACCTGCCTCCCCCCACTCACAATCATGAACAGCACTGTGGCTGCAGTGGAGTAATTCAGATTCCTGGGCACCACCATCTCACAGGACCTGAAGTGGGACACTCACATAGACTCCATTGCAAAAAAGGAGAAGGGTATAACTGCAGCCTGGAGAACTCCAAATGGGGGCGGGAACTCCAAAACGGGGTGGGAGCTCCAAAATAGGGCGTGGCTTCCTCCCATTGACAGACAGGCACATGACACGCATGCGCAATTTCCCCCCCCAATCCACTTCAAAGCAAACTCCCCCCCCCACAGCTGATTCTAAAGATGTTATTGATTGTGTCAATTAAAGTGTTGATTTCCTACACTATGTTACAAAAAATGCTAACCCCTAAACCTACCCCACACCTGACCCTAACCTTAACCAGTGAAATTGACTGCACGGCGGGAATGGCGCTGAATAGCGTGGTAAAGAAAGATGCAGTTCAGGAGATAAACAGTTAATAAGATTATGCGTTACGAGATCGTTCCGTAACTCCCCAACCGGACCTCACCGGACAATGGCACCTTTTTAGTTACACCCAGCGTCACTACCCCCTCCTACCCTGCGAATTTCGAGCCCCGGGATGCCCCCGTTGCTTAGAACAAAGCGATAGAGTAAAATCGTTGCATTGCATTGCGCTGCGCTGGGACGGCTCGCGGGAGAGCTCGTGGGTGATTCCCGTTTATATCATTAAGCAGATGTTCAAACTCCAGTCCGAACACCACTGGCCACGAGCTTTGGGCTCTGCTCTCACGGAGAATATTTACTTATATAGCATATTTTATTTTAGATGAACTAGAAACAATGTTTAATTTATAAAATTTTATTTTGAAATGTAAGTCAATAACAACTGGCCGAAGTCAGAGCCAATGGTGAAAGTCTTTGCGAGAGGAGACCCAGCCCCATTTTGGAGGTTCTGCCCACTTTTGGAGTTCACACCCCATTTTGGAGATCTCCGGTCTGCAGTTATATATACTTGCAAAAAAGGCCCAGCAGAGGTTGTACTTCTTTCGCCAGCTGAGGAAATTCAACCTGCCACAGGAGTTGCTGAAACAGTTCTACTCAGCCGTCATCGAGTCTGTTCTGTGTTTATCAATAACTGTCTGGTTTGGTTCAGCTACAAAATCAGACATCAAGAGACTACAACAAACAGTCAGGACTGCTGAGAGGATTATCGGTGCCCCTCTGCCCAGCCTTCAAGATCTTTACATCTCCAGAGTGAGAAAAAGGGCTAAAAAAATCACTTTGGACCCTTCACACCCAGCCCACTCTCTCTTCGAACTGT
Source organism: Sinocyclocheilus anophthalmus (assembly GCA_018155175.1). Taxonomy (NCBI): domain Eukaryota; kingdom Metazoa; phylum Chordata; class Actinopteri; order Cypriniformes; family Cyprinidae; genus Sinocyclocheilus; species Sinocyclocheilus anophthalmus. The sequence continues at coordinate 5,284 of JADLZN010010433.1, forward strand.
TGCCTTTTGGCTGGCACTACAGAGTACTGACCACCAGAAAAGCCAGGCACAAGAACAGTTTTTTCCCACAGGCTATATTCAGCCTGAACAATTAATCTTTCATAATTATACATCCTCCATCACAACTAACATAGTTATATTTATAGTAAACTGCACACATTGTAAATAACATATCTGCACACTAATAAACATATCTGTACATTTATCTAAACAATTAAATTTTTTCCTATACTTCTATTTCTGTAGTACATTTTATTTTTTTTATTATATTAGTTATATTACATCCCTACTGTGTTATTCCTATGTATGTCTGCACGATCATGTATGTCTGCACTATGTTTGTACTTTCTTCTACACTGGAAGCTCCTGTCGTCAAGTTAAATTCCTTGCGTGTGTAAACATACTTGGTAATAAAGCTCTTCTGATTCTGATATCGGTTAGTTTTGACTGGCAGCACTGCACTATATGAATCTGCTTGCGTCAAACGATTCCGAACAGAACCAATGCGTGGGACTCGATGAGAGAGAGGAAGCGGCCAGAAGAAGCAGTGAAATGTAGCAACATCACTGACCTGTTCAGGGCTTCAAGTACAGGTCAGTTTAATCTGTAAATACGCTAGATAGTTTTGTCTTTATTAACGTAGTTGAGTATTAAACTGCTAATAGCACCTCATTATTATCATCATTCAGAATACTGTGCTATAGGACATCAATATTGTAAAGTTACATTAAAAAATTTAGCAGAGACAGATATTCACATGGATTTATTGTACAGGGAGGGAGTGAGCTAGAGCAGACAGCAACACAAAAATAATATGAGTAATAGGATCACAGCCTAATAATTCAATAGTGTATTAGACTTTTTTCAACAAATATATTGTACTAATTTCTACATTTAGGCACTTAGAAATTGTCTTTTAATACTCTACCAGTCAGATAAGATTTTAATGTTTTTTATAGAAGTCTCTTCTGCTCACCAAGACCGCATTAATTTGATCAAAAATACTGTAAAAACAATAATATCATGAAATATTATTACAATTTAAGTTATGTGTCAAAGCTGAATTTCAGCCATACTCAGTCTTCCCCCCCCCGCACACACACATGATCTTTCAGAAATCATTCTGTGCTGATTTAGTGCTCAAAAAACATTTTATTATTATTGTTGAAAACAAATTAGATTTTTTTCAGGTTTCTTTGATGAATAGAAAGTTCAGAAGGACAGCATTTATCTGAAATAGAAATCTTTTCTAACATTATAAACGTCTTTATCATCACTTTTGATCAATTTAAAGCATTCAAGCTAAATAAAAGTAGTAATTTCTATATATTGTAGTGATCCAGTAAGTGAAACGACAACTTGACGGTTTCTTTTGTAGCTTGCTTTTTATTCACGAGAGCGCCCGAGGCAAACCCAAAGCTTGAGCTCTACTCTCTCTCTGAACTCACAAACTTCCAGAACCTTTTTCCCCAGACTCCACCCACACAATTGTTCTTCAGATGAAACACCCACCCTTAAAGATACCCAATGACACCAAAAAGAACACAAAACACAGGAACAGAACATATTTGACTTAAATCACACCTGACAGCATAACACACTTTTTCAGACATGCTACACTGCCCCCCCCCTCACAGAGTTCCTCGACCCTGAGGGAACGAACAAAGTCCCGTAACCATCCCGGCGGCCTTCTGACTCTCTGAGGCCGCGGCTGCCCCATCTGTGTTACTGTCACAGGACTATCTAAATGCAACGGTTGCAGCTCAAGAACCGGTGTGGCTGCATGGGGGACTGCCAGAGGACTGGCAGTGCTCGGCTGCGGTCCTGCCTCGCTCTCTGGAGCAGGTATATGCGTAGCGGAGGCCGGCGTCATGGCTGCAGCAGTACCTCCTTTGTAAGGTGCCAATCTATCCCGGTGCACGGCCACCTTCCTACCCCTTGGAGGCAACTGAACCCGGTAAACAACTTCGACAATTCTTTCTAGTACACTACATGGCCCGACCCACTGGGAGTCGAGCTTAGGGCACCTGCCCTTCTTCCTCTGCGGGCTGTAAACCCACACCAACTCTCCCGCTGTGAAATGCCGCCCTTTTGTTTTTAGGTCATAATTTCGCTTCTGCCGGGCCCCCGCTTTCACCAACTGCTTCCTTGCAAAATTATGAGCGACTTCCAATGAGTTCTGAAGAGTTCTAGCAAACTCAGGGCCCGGGGGCACAGCAGGTGCATCCGGTGGCCTCCCAAAAACCATTTCTCCTGGTGTTCTGATCTCGCGCCCCAACATCAAAAGGGCGGGTGTGCAAGAGGTTGAGTATTGCACAGCAGATCGGCATGCCATTAGAATGAACGGCAAGTGCCTGTCCCAATCTCGTTGATGTTTAGCAGTCACAATGGCCAGCTGTGCTGCCAGGGTCCTATTAAACCTCTCTACGAGGCCGTTGCTTTGAGGGTGCAAAGGGGTGGTTCTGGTTTTGAGGATCCCCAATTTGTCACACATTACCGTGCAGACACGTGACTCAAAGTTTCGACCTTGGTCACTATGTACCGATTCTGCTACCCCGAAGTGGCAGAACATGCCATCTACCAATGCATCTACCACTGTCTCGGCTTCTTGGTCAGGCAGTGTGTAAGCTTCTGGCCATTTAGTGAAATAATCCATAGCCGTCAGCACAAACCTGTTACCCCCGTCAGAGCGTGGAAAAGGACCCATTATGTCCACCCGCACCCTTCTCCATTGGACCCCCTACGGGGAATTGTTGAAGGGCAACGCGGGACTGGCCAGACGGCCCCTTGCGGGCGGTGCAATCACACCGCCGACAAAAATCCTCCACATCTCTTCTCACGAGCCCCCAATAAAAACTCTGTCTGACACGTTTGAGTGTTTTCGACACCCCAGAGTGTCCAGAGCCCACTGTCCCATGGGCAGCCCTGATAACCCCCTCGACCTGGGTACCACCACCAGCCACCTCCCCTCCCCAGTGGCAGGGTCCTTCCACTCCCTCTGCAACACCCCGTCTTGCAAGCGCAGGACCTTAAATTTGGCCCATAAGTTCTTTGTGGACAACGAGACAATGGCCACTTCCTCCCACGGAGGTTGCTGCTGAGCTTGGACCCATTGTATTACTGTCTGCACATCTGGGTCTTCCTCTTGCAGCCGCCTCTAGTCCTCTACACTCACTGTCTAAACTGCCAAACACACTGGCGTATCACCATGCGTACAACCCAAAGAGGTACTACTGGCATCTGGGTTCCCCAGCTCTCTGTCCCTGGCCTCCCTCTTGTCACAGTACCGACATCCGACGGCTGAGCAAGGCCTATGAGACAGAGCATCTGCATTTGCATGTCCTGACCCTGCCTGGTGTACTACCCTCATGTCGTACGTCTGAAGTTCCTCAATCCAGCGTGCCAACTGGCCCTCTGGCTCTTTAAATGACATTAGCCACTGGAGAGCGGAATGGTCAGTACGTACAGTGAAAGGTAACCCGCACAGGTAATACTTAAAGTGCCGAACTGCAAAAAGCACACCAGCAAGTTCCCTTCTGGTGACACAGTATCTGCGTTCAGATTTGTTGAACGTTTTGCTGTAGTAGGCCACGACCCGTTCCCCCCCAGACCCCACCTGAGAGAGAACTGCTCCCATACCCACATTGCTGGCGTCTGTGTCCAGAATGAAGAAAAGAGCCGAATCAGGAGGAGCCAATATAGGGGCTGTGACCAGAGCCTGTTTCAGGGCATCAAAAGAGTTTTGACACTCCTCAGTCCATGTGAAGGACTTATCCTTCTTCTGCAGGCCGAAAAGTGGGTCTGCAATGGTAGAAAAACCCTGCACAAACCTCCTGTAATATGAGGCTAACCCCAAAAAACTTTTGAGCTGCTGCGACGTTGTAGGAGTGGGCCACCCGCTCACTGTCTGCACCTTCTCTTCCACTGTGCCAATCCCCTGCCCACCCAGCTTGTGCCCCAAGAACGTCACCTCCCTCCTAAAGAAGCGGCATTTCTCTGGGTGTAGCTTCAAGCCAGACTCGCTAATACAATTCAACACTCGCCTGAGAGCCTCTAGAGAGGCCTGAAAAGAACTACCATGGACCAGGATGTCATCCAGGTACACCAGACACTCTGACTGTGGAATACCTGATAACACCCTGTCCATTAACCTGGCAAAAGTAGCCGGCGCATTGCAGAGGCCAAAGCAGAGCACCCTGAACTGCCATAACCCCCTACTTGTACAAAAAGCAGTTTTTGGTCTGGCTTCCGGAGCAAGTGGTACCTGCCAATAGCCATTACGCATGTCCAGGCAAGTGAACCATGACGACCCAGCTACAAGGTCCAATGATTCATCCACACGAGGGATGGGATACGAGTCCTTCCTAGCGACCTCATTAAGGCGCCTATAGTCAACACAAAATCTCCACTGACCCCCCTTCTTAGGCACCATGACCACCGGTGCGGCCCACGCACTCTCAGACGGCTCAATAATACCTGCTCACTGCATATTCAACAAGGCCTTATCTGCAGTATCCTGACGGGCAAAAGGAAGCCTCCGGGCCCGCAACCTGATGGGCAAGGCATCGCCTGTCTCAATTTCATACTATACCAGATGTGTTCGCCCCACATCCCCCTCCCCAAATGCAAAACAATGTTGGAAATCTACCAGCAAATCCCACAACTGCTCCTGCTGACTCGAATCCAAGCCCTCCCGATTCTTAAGCCACATCTCCCTCAAAGCAACCACCCCTCCCCGCTCTCCCAGAGGTGGAAACAGACAGACAGCCTCCTGCCCATCCCTGCCAGGGAGACTTGAAACTGACTCTGAGGAGGGTTGTGTGGCGACCCCCGGGTAGAGGTCAGCTGGGGTGTGGGGTAAGGGAGTGGAAGAATCATCTACCTGAGGTGGTCTGGTATCAGCACTCGGGATGGATTGCAAATGCAATGTGTGGCACTCCAACCTAGAGTCCCCAGGAATATTTGCTGCCTCTAACAGACCTGTAAAAGACATATCAACGTTATTTTCAGTGGACATGACAACCTCAGGACCCCCTTCAAACCGGAGCAGGCCACCCCTTAAGTCTAACTGGCAACCTGCACTTTTAAGGAAGTCCAGACCAAGAATACAGGGGTCTTGTACTGTAGCCACCCACACCGAATGGCGTACTGTCTTTCCCCCTACCGTCAGCCCCACCTCTCCTTTACCCTTCATGGGCGCTAGTTCACCCGTCACTGTGCGTAGTCGGACAGTGGTGGGTTCCAGCTTGGCATTTGCCGGAACTACATCTGGTCTCAACACTGTCACAGTCGATCCCATATCCACCAAAATTTTTGTTTTGGGCCCTAAACGGCACCCCTTGCACCAAAATAGGTACATGACAAAAATCACTAACACATGTTCGCCCCACCACAGACTCATTTGTCCCACAATCTCCTCGTAATCCATTTCTTGGAATTTCTGCAGATGATGAACCCTGGTGGGGATGAGTGTTGGGGGTCCGCACATCCCCGATCATGCGGACCTCATCCTGTTTCCCTGGTTTCCGGCTAGCTTAGGATACTGTCGAACTAAATGTCCAACCTGCCCACAACCCCAACAAACCCTTGGTCGAGCACGAGGTCGTTGGTCAGGTTGCAGTGCTACAGCACGAATCAATTCAGTAATCTCAGAAACCCAGGCTGGTCTTTCACTTAGCCCCTCCCCCATGTCAGCAGACCTGACCGGCACAGTATCTCGTTGTCTCTCATCCTGCACGCAAGTTCCCCACACAATCTCCCTCTCCAACGCCATCTCCAAGGCATCCTGCAAGGTCTGAGGGTGGGCAAGCTGTGTCTGCCTACGGAGCTCCACAGGAATAAGGGCCTGGACGAACTGGTCTCTCGCAAGCTCCCCTTGAACAGAAGGTGGCATGTGGGCATATGCTCGCCGAGTCAAATTTTCAATGTCATTTGCCAGGGCTCTCAGCTGCTCTCCTGGCTGCCTGCATCTATTACTCAGTTCGGAACGCAGAAGCATTGGCTGTCAAATTGACCAAAACGCCATCTCAGTGCTCCGACAAGTGCCTTATAATCATGTCTATTTTCAGGGCAAAGCAATAACAAACAGTTCAGAGCATCATCTGTAAGGCACATAGCCAATTCAAGAGCTTTGCGGTCCTCCGACCAGTTCCCAGCATGAGCCAACAGTTCAAACTGTGCGTGAAAAGCTTCCCAATCAGCTTTACCTGAGAATTTGGGGGTTTTAACAGCCACTGCAGCAGCACGGGCGCCACCGTGTTCATTCACCTCTGTCAACACCGCGGCTCCATGGACGCCGCCATGTCTGTTTAAATCCGACAACAGCGGGGTTCCGTGCGCGCCGCTGTGTCTCTTCGCATCCGAAGCCAGCGCCGTCCCATGGGCGCCGCCATGTCTGTTTACATCCGACAACAGTGGGGTTCCGTGCGCGCCGCTGTGTCTGTTCGCATCCGAAGCCAGCGCCGTCCCGTGCTCGCCGCTGTGTCTGTTGGATGTTCCCGTGAAAGTTCGGCTCCTCTCTGTGACACTCGGATCCGGCGGTGAAACCCTGGCGTCTGCAGCGCCACTCTACCATTACACTAGTAACTCGTGTCATTCACAGAGAGTGAGCCTGATGCGAATCACCCGGATAGCATGCGGTTTGGGTAAATCGATCAGTGCCAAATGCCTCCATCTGTCCGCTGAATTGGTCCAGCCATGCGAAGTAACGAGCTGCTCCTGAGCAAACCGATCAGGCTGTAGCGCAGTCTGGCTCGGACTTTTACTGTTAGATCTCTGCTAGGGCTGACACTTATAGTAGACATCACTGCTTGCCGGCGGACCCAATTTAAGTAGACGAGTTAAGCCCACTAGGTCTAAGTAGACTGCTGACTTCTTCCGACTGTTTCACCCGCGACCCACATCTAATCGACCTTCAGACAGATGTTAGACCGGACGCACACACAGTAATAGAACGTTGCGACAACCCTTGTGACGTTAGGCTTTTGTAGGCAGTCGCTTTTTATTCACGAGAGCGCCCGAGGCAAACTCAATGCTTGAGCTCAACTCTCTCCCTCAACTCACAAACTTCCGAACCTTTTTCCCCAGACTCCACCCACACACGAGTGCGCAGACTCGTTCTTCAGAAGAACACCGACCCCTTAAAGACCCCATGCAAAAAGAACACAAAACACAGGAACAGAACATATTTGACTTAAACCACACTGACAGCATAACACACTTTTTCAGACGTGCTACAATATGATATATCTATATATCAGTTTGTGTTGTTCAAAACTTTTTAATAATATTGTAATACCTTGTCCCCCAAAAAAAACAACAACAACATTTGTCACATGTAAACACACACATATATACAGTGGTGTGACAAAGTGTTGGCCCCCCCTGATGTCGTTAAATTATTTTTTTTTGCGGGTTGTCACAATTGAAGGTTTCAGATCAATCAACAACTTTAAAAATGTACCAAAGATAATGCAAGAATAACAAAATGAGTTTTTAGATATGATGATTTCATTATTAAGGGGAAACAAGCTGTCAAAACTACGTGGCCTATGTGAAAAATGAATTGACCCTCCTGTTAATCATGAAGAACTGCCTAACATCTAACCACAGTATTTAGACAAAGCGGAGTTAATATTTCCAAATGACTGACTTACCCAGGCCTGTCATGTATTTGCGTTCCAGACACTGTAGAATCACGAATCACGTAAATAGAACAGTCTGACAAGTGTGAAAGAATGCTTTATAAGTAGCAAAACATTTGCCGGAATTCTAAAATATAATATGTGCAGATATCAGTGATGAAGGAATACAAAATCGCAGTGCCATGTATTAGTGTCTGGAAAGGATTAAATAGCGTCGATGTCACTAAGGCTTTGGGGACACACCAGCGTAACCGGTCACCGAGCATATCACAACGCAGGAATGAAGTGAAAAAGCTTGGAACAGTGGTGAACCTTTCCAGGAGTTGCTGGCCTACCAAAATTACTCCAAGATGCCAACAACGACTTATCCAGGAGGTCAAAAAGAACCCAGAACAACATCTAAAGAACTGCAGGCCTCACTGACCTTAACTGAGGCAAGTGTTCATGATGTCAACACAATAAGGAAAGAGACGGGACAAAAACGGCATCTAGTGGGGAGAGGTTCCAGAGTTTAAAAAGCCCTGATGACCCAAAAGAAACACAAAGGCTCATCTCGCATTAGTGCGGGACAAATAAAATATCTTGAAGTATCCTAAGACTTATTGGGCATGCACATATAGATATGTGTATGTGGGATGAGACAAAAGTTATTATTTTGTGGAATGGTGTGCATGTCCCGTTAGCATCTGGGTAAAAACCAAACAGCATTCATAAGATAAGGACATCCACTACCACGTCAAACATGGTGGTAGGTAGTGTGATAGATCTGAGCAAGGTAGCTTGCAGCATCAGAGGACACTGGACCAACAGTGCCACAGATTCGCACAGGAATAATGTAAGTGGTTGTGCATACTAGTAACAGAAAATCCTGACTTCGTGGGTATTGTACAGCCATCAGTTTGGACTCAACAGCGCCCTTGGGTTGGTAGCGGACCAATGATCCCAAAAACACCAGCAGACGTCCACCTCCCCTGACAATGGTCCGAAATAAAACTCACAATTAAGGGTTTGGAGTGGCCACAATCAAAGTCCGTGATTAAATACGAGTGAGATGCGTTTTTAATAAGTCGATTGCATGCTCGAAAACCCTTGTATGGGTGTCTGAATTAGTCAATTACATTGAACTCGGCAAAGAAGAGGGGGCCAAATTCCTCCACAGCGAGTGAAAGAGAGCAGTCTGCAGTTACATCAAGGGCTTGAATTGCCGTGTTGGGCAAAAGCGTGCCACAACCAGTTATGGAACGAGCGAACGGGGGCACGTTACAAGTACAACAGTCCGGTGTATACCCACAGATGCCAGGTGTTGGTATCTATGCTCATTTTTTTCCCCTTAATAATAAGAGAATCAACTAAGTTAAAACATGCCATTTGTATTTACGTGTATTATCTTTGTGTAATATTAAAATGTTTGATGATCTGAATCTTTTAAGAGTAACAAATATGCAAAAAAAAGATAAAAAAAAACACTAACATGATAAGGGTGTGGCTACATCACCTCACTTTTTCACACCAACTGTGGGTCGTACTTATGTAGTGATGTTTACTGATCTAGTGCTGCATTTGAGCACCATAGATCATGGACATACTCGATTACAAGATTACATGTTTACAGACCAGCCGTTACAAAACTAACAGGTAAATTCGAAGGGCAGGCTCAGACACATAATTACTGTGAGACTATAAGATTAATTCTATTTTTAACCAGAAGATCAGGGGAGAGCGCGAACGCAGTCCCCCACTACCAGAAATCGACATGCTACAGTACGATAGATTCCACATGACATTGGTGAATGACCTGTCAACGTGTGGTCAGCAGCAACGGCGTGCAATGAGCTTGAGCACTTCGCACTGGTGTAACGCTTGAACCTTTTTTTTTTATTTTTTTTTATTATTTATTTTCTTTACATCACAAAAAGAGACATGGAAGCTCCTCATAAATACTATCATACAATCATATATTTAATCAAATATGTTAACTCTTTATCCTTTACACATATTTATAAGAATTAACCAATGTTTAAAACCATATTAAAAGGAGGGACATTTGGTATGTTCCATAACTTATCGGTTGCGTTAACTGACAATTTCTGTCCATCTCTTAAAATGTAATCCCCTATGCATTTTAAACTTGATGTTGTTACTGATTTAACTGGGATTTCATATTTCTGAAAGACACAAATATTCCTAGATTTCCATAGTGCTTCCTTAAATACATTTATAATTGCCCACCACCGTATCCATTTTTTACAATTAACATTTTCCAATTCTCCGTACCAAATGTCTCTTTCACTTGGCACTCTGTACAAACTGTATAACCATAATCGAATGGAGCCCCAAACCTTCTGGGCATAAGCACATTTCCACAAACAATGTCTTATTGTCTCTTCTTCTCCACAGTTTGCTCTAGGACACAAAGAAAAACGAGAACAACCTCTCCTCTTCAAAAAAGCCCGAGTAGGTAAACAGTTTTGTACAGCCTGCCAAGCGATATCCTTATGACAATTAAACAAGAAATCATCGTTCACATTCTTCCAAACCGTAATACATTCTGATTCAATAAGGTGTCCTACAGGAGTCATCTTAAATAAAGATGGGGAAAGCTTTTCCTCTATTAACTGTCTATTTAAACTCCCAATCTGAATGTTAGACCAAGATGTTCTCTTTAATATCTGCAACATTTTATTATACATAACTGGTCTAGTTTCTGCATAAGGAGTATTTTGAGGCATTCTCTTATTCCAAATTCTTCCCACTTGTCGGCCTACCCAGAACTTCACAAAAAAACTACTATAATTAGCCACTTCATCATTTAGACAAGATTTCAATACAGGACAGAGAAACATAGCATCCAATTTGGCTTGTATATCAGGGATCGCTAATCCTCCTTTCTCGATTTTTCTACATACAATTTCTCGTTTCAACCTCTCCTGATTAGAGTTCCATAAAAAACGGAAAATCTTTTTCTTAACTAAATTTAAAAACCATCTTGGGGCTGGCAAAGTTGCCGCTACAAATGTAAGAGATGCTATTATCTCTGCATTAATTATTAGTACTTTACCCCTAAAGCTAAGCTTTCTTTCTTCCCACTGTTTAATTTTCCACTCTATTTGTTGTATCCTAGAATTCCAATTCCTTTCTTTTTTCAATTCAAAATTAAATTTGGGTTCCGTCCAATTTAAGTATAAAATCTCACTTTTACTTTTATTGATTTTCATACCAGTCGCCAATGTAAAAAGCTCACATAACTGTAATGCTCTTTCTACTGAATGGTTATTCGAAAGTAACAGGGTGATATCGTCCATATAAAGTGACAATTTTGCTTCCTTACCTAAGCTCCCTGGTATTAATAATCCTTTTAATTCAGAACTCTGCCTAATAGCTTGGGCTAGTGGTTCTATGGCTAATACAAAGAGTAAAGGAGATAAACCACATCCCTGTCTCACTCCTGAACGGACAGTAACAGGTGGTGTTAGATGGCCATTCACCAATATGCGACTCTGGCATCCAGTGTATAATAAATTGATCCATCTAAGAATTGGTTCCCCAAAACCATAACTCTGTAACATTTTACGTAAGAAAATGTGATCTATGCTATCGAAAGCCTTTTCTAAGTCTAATCCCACAACACATAAAGGTAATTTTCGATCCTGTGTGTAAAGGAACGTATCTCTTATTAAAGACAAATTCTGATGTAAGGATCTACCTTTTACCCCGCATGTTTGTTCCTTCCCGATTAAGCTTTCCATACTGGGTTGGAGTCTAAAAAAAATCGCTTTTGACAATATCTTCACATCAGTGCCCAGTAAGGACAAAGGGCGCCAATTCTTTAAATCAGATTGATCTCCCTTTTTGAATAACAGAGTGACAATACCCTCTCTCAATGTTGGTGGAAGTACACCCAGACTAAAACTTTCTTTAAACATTTTCAGCATCGTCTCACTTAACTCCTCCCAAAATTTCTCATAAAATTCTTTGGGCAGGCCGTCTACACCTGGACTTTTATTACTTTTCATACTCTTTAATGCTTTTGTAAGGTCGTTAATCGTGAACTCTTTATCCATCGCAATTGAAAAATTGTGTTCAACACTTTTAAAAAGAAAGTCACCCATAACTCTCTCATCTTTTTTCTTTTCAGAGTAAAGGTTTTGATAAAATGAGTGAATATATGAAATTAAATCCTCTGTTTCAGTTATAACTTCATTATCTTGTTTTTTTAATTCTTCTATAACAGTCTTGGACCGAAACACTTTCCTAAAAAAGTACCGGGTACACTTTTCATTTGATTCAATATGTTGTATTCTACTTCTTATAATAAAACTCCTACTTTGGTCTGCGTAAATGTCTAATATTTGTTTTTTAAGTCTCATAATATCGTCTACCACATTAAAACCTGAGTGAGCCATAGTATAGAATTGTTGTAATTTCTTTTGATATAATTTACATAGAAAAGCTTCTTTCCTTTTAATTTTTCTACCCTCTCTTATAAAGAATTTTTTTGTTCTAATTTTAAAGTCTTCCCACCATTCACCAATCGACTCGTATAGTGGCTGTAAACTTTTCCATTGAATCAATTTTTCTTTATATCGGGTTACAATTTCCTGGTTGTCTAATAAGCTAGTATTTAATTTCCATAACCCAGTACCTTTCACTCTTGTCCCTCCAAAAAGCAACTCAGCTTTCACCTTGGAGTGGTCAGAGAAAAAAGTTGCGTTTATCCCCGCATTCAGTATTGTTATTTGAGATGAAGTAAACAAGAAATCGATTCTGGAAAAGCTACGACCATTAGACCAACTGTACCCGGGACTATCTGGGTGTTTAGTTCTAAAAGTATCTACTAAACCAAAATCTTTTACTAAATTGATTAATTCTTGAGAACTTGAATCCAGTGAAACATTTGAACTAGGTTGTCGATCACTCTGGCTTAAAGGACAATTAAAATCCCCTCCTAATATTATCTCTTTCCCGCAAATCAATAAAGGTGACAGTGCTTTCAAAGCTTCCTTTCTGCCTTGTAAATCCACTGGAAAGTATACATTAATCACACGAAAACAAAAGTCGTTAAGTTTTAGATCCACATATATCAATCTCCCATTTATAACCTCCCGTGTTTTAAGAACTTTCAAGGATTTACCCTTCAAAAGAATACCCACACCAGAAGATCTATTATTATTATCCCCAGACCACACTGATTGACCATATATCCACCTATCTTCTAGATTTTTATAATCCTGTTTAAAAGGAATATTACATTCCTGAAGTAAACAAATATCGTGGCCTGCATTATACAAATATGATAAAACAGAAGTACACTTTACCGGATCCATAATACCTCTTGTATTGATTGAGGCTAAAGATAGAGAGGTCATTGAGTGTGGAGAGAGAGGAAGGAAGGGGGGGAACTGTCTTTAGGGGGATTCCATTTTACACTTCAATCTGTTCCTCTTTTTCTTTTTACTCTGCATTTCCATTCCTTTTGAAATTAATTCTTTGTTCATTTGTGTAGTGGAAGAAAAGGCAGTCATTTCACTACAATCAAGAAAGGGGGTTGAATTGGAAGATAAGGATGACCAATTAGGTGAATCCTCCTGATCCTGTATTCCCCGTGGAACATTAGTGATTGGTGAGGAATTTCTTACTTCTACTAAAGAATCTCCTGGTGGAGAGGAGTCCGACAGTAGAGGCAGAGATGTTGGAAGTGATTCTAAGGCATCTAGTAGGATGTTCCGATTAAAAGACTGAGAATTCTGCTCTTGGGAAGGCTCACCCAAAGGAGGAAAATCCACAAGAGAGCCCAGCTCATTCAACTCTCTATGTGAATCGTGCTCCACTGGACGTTGGACGATTTCTTCAGGTTCAACATCACTTTTCCCTCCCAATCCTCCTAAATTCTCTTCCCCTGCATTTGAGGGTGAGGTTTGTCTTAAAGTTATCCCAGCACACTGCTCCTCCATAGTGTCTGGAACTAAAGACACACGGTCTCTGGAGATGTCCTCCTCCATGTCCGGTATTTCAGGAACGTTTATATCCCCTTCTCGGATCTCCCCGAGTTGCTGACGAGTTTTATTTGCATATGCAGATGGACAATCCCGAAATCTGTGATTAGTTGCCCCACACAAATTACAATTCATGGGTACAGTGCAAGTCTTTGAGACATGGCCTTGGTTTTTGCAGTTTCTACAAAAGACAGATTCACATTGAGCTGCGAGATGGTTCAAATATCCACATTTCCTACACTCCTTGGGTTGGCCATTGTAGAACACAAAGCCTCTAATAGAGCCTAATTGGATGATGGACAGCAGGTGGGAGAGCTCACCTTTCTCGTTAGTTCTCAAACGAACCTGGAATCCTGATGCTCCTGTCTTAACTCCATATTCGTCTTTAATTTGAAAAGCTTTTGTAACTAAGCAATGCAATGAAAGCCACGTATAAATATCCTCAAGCTTAATCCTCTCTGAAAACATCACCACAGTCACTATTCTGAGTTCTCTCTCGGCCAATGGGATCAAATCAATCTTTTGAAAACAAGCAGACTCTTTCTTCTTTCTTTGAAACCTTTCCAGACATTGTTCATATAGCACAAGGGTAGTAAACACCACTTCAAAAATTTTCCTACCCGGTAAGGCAAAGACGAAGTCAAGCTGAGTAGGATTAAATCCCAGTTCACTTTGCAGTATCCTTCTGCTGAAAAACAGACGGTCCATTTCCAGATCCTCCAATAACACAAATCGAGCAGCATTCCGCCGTTGTCCTTGCTGTGCCATTCTATCTCTCAAATCCCCGAAGGTATATCAAGTAAAAAGCTTTAAAGGGTAGTCTACGGACCCTGGGTGAACCACCTTCTTGATCATGGTATCTCCCCTGCCAGGTAAGTATGAATTCTACACTGACCCTGAAGGGGGAGCACTTAAGGGAACCTTATTTTCGGTGATGATGAGACGTTACTTCACTCCATATGGTTCATCATCACGATCTAAACTCTCAATCTACTCTAAACTCTAGATCTTGTAAACCACTGGTCCTTAAGTTTTTACAGTAGTACAAAGACTACAGTGATCATTGACAACTACATTCAGACAGTTGGGCCTTCTGATGAAAGGCTGCTCACTGCAGAGCAAATGGGTGGAGCTTACGTGTAGCTCCCCCTCGCTAGACGTCCAGCAAGGAGGAGCGAATATAATTTGTCCTTAATGGGTGGAGGTAGAATATTCACCCGCACCCTAACCCTACCCACAACTCTATCCTTCCACCCCATTAGATGTCCAGAGACGTGGAGCTACTGTTGTCTACTTCACTGGTTTGCACACTATCTGCCAGGGCTGCTTAGATATATTTTTTTGTAACATTACCGTATTTGTGTGTATATATATATATATATGTATTTATGTTCTACTGTTAGTGTTTTCTGTATGCACCAAGGGTCTGAGAGTAAAGCAATTTCAATTCTCTGTATGTATGTGCTGTACATGTGAAAGAATTGACAATAAAGCAGACTTGACTTGCCTTGACTATTCTCTTCCTTACCACGTGGGGCAATAGAGTGTAGTATTTTCTGTATAAGGCATGCTATGTTGTAGAAGAC
>JADLZN010010433.1:20624-56754 GCA_018155175.1 Sinocyclocheilus anophthalmus
AGGCATCAGTCAGGCCGATCGACTTGAAAAGTGAGGTCTGTGAGAAATTTGAAACTAATCCGCCCACCAGGGGCTGATTTTTCAAGAGCGTAAGTGGCTTCTTTTCGCACAGGCACCACACATAGCCAGCATATGACCAAACTCCTCTTTCTGAACAGCTCTCTGGATCATTGAGTACCCAAAAAGAAAAACAAAGAATGGAAGAAAAACAACTGAAAGAAATAAAAGTGAGAAAAAAAACCCATCTGCTTTGTTTAACCAGTTAATTCAGGGGAGAGCGCGAACGCAGTCCCCTACTACCTTAAATTATGGAGTCGAGACTCCCACCTTTGGGGAATTCGCAGAGGTCAGCACAATCCAGAGTGCAATGGCCAAGCCTTTCCCTGGGTGAACCACCTTCTTGATCATGGTGTCTCTCCTGCCAGATAAGTATGAAGGACCACGCGGCCAGTCAGGGTTACCATTTCCCTCTCTACCAACCTCATCAACGATGACCCCCCCCAACCCTAGCAAAGGAAGGCCATCTGTTACTGGCCTGCGCTGTGCCTGACCCTAACCCTAAAAAATAAACAAGATTCTACACGAAAGTGAGAAAAAGGTAAGTCATTATATTTATATCTTATATATTGACATCTGTTAATTGTCCACATCGCGTCACATCTGGCTTGAAGTTACAGTACACAGTACATTTACTTTTCTATGTTTACATTGTGTACATTACTACTATTAGCACTGTGATAGGACTATTTTTGCAAATGTGCTTCTAAATAAAACATTAAAACACAGGTTTTTTTGTACTATAGTTATAGTTAACCTATTGCCAACTATTGCATGGCGTAATAAATCATACTTCGGTAGTTAAGTAATGGTTAAGTGAAAAGATGAATGAAATTACATTAAGCACGCTTAATAGTCATACATTTATTACTATGAGAATAACTGCAATGACCACCTGTAATTTATCTTTGCACATGAATATTAATTGTGATGTTTGTGAGATTTATGAGACTTGAAAGGCAATATATTGCTAATTAGCTGGTGAAAAAATAGAAATCTTACTGTAAAGAGTTATTATTAGGAGTACAATATTGTCACCTTCAATGACCACCTGTAATTTATCTTTGCACATGAATATTAATTATGTTTGTGAGATTTATGAGGCTTGAAAGGCAATATATTGCTAATTAGCTGGTGAAAAAAATTGAAATCTTACTGTTATGAGTTGTTATTATTATTATTATGAGTAAAATATTGTCACCTTCAATGTTGTTGTTTTTTTTTTTCAGTGTACCTTGATATGGCGAAGCCAGTTATCCGTCTCCAAAACCCCAATGCTCCACCGGGTCGTCAGCAGGCTTTATTGGTTGCGACAAATGAGGCCCGTGCCTACAGAGACAGAAGAATGAATTTTCCTCTACCCCCTGATCAGCTGCTCAATGAGTCCACTGCCCTACCCCATGCCCAAAGGGCCCTTCGTGCTGAAGGCATTGCAGTACCATCACGACAGCAGTGTCTGGGGAAGCTGGTGCTACCCTTGGGTCAATATCTCAATGCCCCGTTTCCCTGGCTTGTGTCAAATGATGTGGGCTACATGAAGTAGTAAGCGTATTCTATATAAAGTTTTTTACAGAAGTCATAATTTTAAAAAGATGCTGATAGCAAATAATCTCTCTGAATATTTATAGAAGTATATGGTTGTTATCGCTGTGTAGTCTATTATTTTTTTGTCTTTGTAAATGGGGTTTAGGTCGATGACTGCACGTTTACACATCGCACTATATCACAGATGTGACAGAACCGTGCCCGTCTATCTAAAACACCTGACATGCCATAGCTAAAGCTTATACAACGCTGGCAGAGTACCGCAGAGACAGTGGACTGGTCCAATCATCACATCGCGGCGACTACTGGTTTCTGACGGACAAACGACGCAGCAACCCTTCCGTGAGCACACCACTTCAGAGAACGGATTGGGAAGCCATACAATCTACACCCTAGCCTATTATTCTGCACTAGAAGGACTCATGGGCCAGATCTCTGGTGCCCTTTGATTATTAAGAACACGGATAAAATCCAATATCGTTGTGTTCTTTAACCATTGTTACATCATTTAGAGTTTAGTTAGTTATCTTAGTTGTTATACTTTCCGTATTAAGCTTACAGCAACATTGAATCACGGCAAATAAATAACACTTATACATTAACTGGTCTTTATTTGGAGTGACACTTACTAACATATTCGTCAAGTAGCCACAAAGGAACCAGTGACATTAATAAAGCAGTGAGAGGCAGTAGTGCATTAATATGTTGCTAATGTGCGACATAACAACAGAAGAAGAGGAAAAGAAAAATAGTCTTAATAGACTATTCACACATTTTCTCCATGTCTGCAGTTATCTTTCACTTGTTGCATTCACTCGTTTCCCAAAGTCATCTTGAATGTTGAATTCTCAATACAACTGAAATATTTGAGAGAACATCACGTAAGCTAACTTCATAAATTGATGTTGATTTTTCAAAAAAAAAAAAAATATTTTACGCGCCGTTATAGTGATTAGCGTTCCCTTTGGTTGAGCACTTTGAACTTGGTTTACGTTACTATAAATATCTTCCTGTTAATGTAGTAATGCATTATGAAATCAGAGTTATTTGAGTTCAAAGGAAGAAAAGTAATAAAACCCTCAGCATTGGCGGCCGCAAATGGCACAAGGAGCGCTGATCTCTGCATTTTTCTATTGTTTTTTGTTTGTTTGTTTTGTGTTTTGTCATTCTTCTTCTATAAGTTTTTACCAGAGACGAACTGCTTAACATTATGCAGCACATCCCGGACAACATTTTTCAGGTTTTTGATTATTCGGACGTTTTGTTGTTCATTCTAGTCGGAGGCACAGCGGACCGTCTGTATTATTGGTTGTCAAACTCGACGTGCGGCCGTTGCAGGACAAGCAGAAGCAGGGCGAGAACACTCTTGGGCTCTATCCACTCTAACATCCTACTGTTACATGGCCGGGCCGCCCCTGGTGAACTGCTCCCATCACCTGCCTTATGCGTCTCCTTCTCGGTAGCTGCCGTTCGTCCGCCAATCATGCGCACCAAATCACCGGACGAAGGTACGCTCCAATATACTCGTTCCTCATTCCTTAAACAAATCGGAAGATTACCTTCTCCTCACCCACTGCTCCGCACCAAACGCAGTGGACTCGACCTCCTTCTTTCAAAATCATCTCCCTGTCTGCCCCTTCTGCTCGTGACTGTACAGCGAGGAGAACCATACTCTGGCTGAGTGAGCTCCTCAATTTTGATTTCGCTCCTTTAATACACGCCGCGCTTCATCTGCCCCCGGGCTACCAGCTGTTCAGGAGGAACGGCCCTAAACGTAAATCGCTGGTTGCGGCGTCGCGAGTCCTTTCCTAGCGCGCTATCGGAAAAACCAACACATCACACGCGCATAAAGATTAGGAGTTCCCTTTATTTCTTTCAGATGTAAGCAAAAGGACCAACAGACGGACCGCTGACGCATATAACGGTATGCTTGAGTTTTCCTCTTTCATTCTTGTGACTGTGTACGTGCCTATGCGTTTCACAGCTAAGCCGGCCGCGCAGCTGTCCAGTCACTATCTGCACAGCGTGTCAACTGGAACAACTTGAGAGGCGTCCGCACGCACCAGGTGTGTACATGACACCTCTCTATGTCGACTGGACAGTCTGAACTCGACATCGAAAACTCGCCTCGACACCTGTGAATCTGCTAAAATACAAGGCAGCACATTACTTCCCCCCAGAGAACAGCACTATTGGATCACACTGTACCCACATAAGGATCATACGCACTCTGTTCCCACGGGCATCTACTAGGCGTTGCGGGCCCCTCTGAGTACACGATTTGGTGCACGCATTCCCCACGTCTGACCGACCCAGGCAAAACAGTCGAAGAATCCCCGCCTAAACCGCTTCATGTCCTACAAGGGGAGAGCCGAGCTCTGTAAAAAGATGGACTAATGAAACACACCGAGTAACAAGAGCAATTTACCCAACTTGTCTATTCTGCGCCTACCTACGGATTCTGTGTCCCGCTTCGTGGAAAGCTACTGCCACCACTCCACAGGCCTCTGGACGAGCATCACGAGACGACACTTCATATATACGACAGTCTCTGTGGAGATATGGCTCATTTCCTACCATGACGATCTCTTAATCATTTAATAATGAATAATCCACCGTGTTTTACTGGAAAACTCAAGCAGCTTTCGTCACGCCAAAGAGGATCGCTCTTACAGTAGTGGTTATAAAATCTTGTATAACCAAGGCCCGGAACAGAACTGACAAAGGAGATCAGAGTGGCTAAAAAAAACTACTCAGAAAAGCTGAGAAAGGAGCTTTCAGCAAACGATCCAGCGTCAGTATGGACTTGTCTGAGGAACATCACCATGTACAAGTCACCACCCTCACAGTTTGTGGAGAATCAACAACTAGCTGACAATCTGAATTTGTTTTACTGCAGATTTGAAAAGGATAGTTTACCACCCCCCATCCGCTCTGATCTGCAATTCACACCTTCACCTACCACCCCTGCATCCCCCCTCCCTCCCTCCCCCACCATTTAACCTGTGTTTAAGGTCTGTGTAGAGGATGTGAAACGGGTCTTCGGGAAGCAGAAATCTAGAAAAGCTTCAAGCCCAGATGGTGTTTCACCTGCCTGTATAAAAGTCTGCGCTTACCAACTGGCCCCCATCTTCACACAGAACTTCAACAGATCACTGGAGCTGTGCGAAGTTCCCTGCTGCTTCAAACGCTCCACCATCATTCCCGTCCCAAAGAAGCCCAAAATCACTGCCTTAACGACTAAACAGACCCCCCCCTTCTCTCTAACGTCTGTGGCCATGAAATCGTTTGAAAGACTGGTTTTGGCTTATCTGAAGTACATCACTGGACCCTTGCTGGATCCTCTTCCGTTTGCCTACAGAGCAAACAGGTCTATGGACGATGCAGTAAACATGGGACTGCATTACATCCTGCAACAACTCGACAGACCTGGGAATTACGCAAGGAATCCTATTTGTGGACTTCAGTTCGCCTTCAAGCCCTCAGAACCCTGACCTTCTCCTGTACAAATTAACTCAGCTCTCTGTGCCCACCTTCGTCTGTCAGTGGATCACCAGCTTCCCGACAGACAGGCAGCAGCTAGTGAGGCAGTCTTGTCAAACTCACATCCGGACTCACCGTCAGCAACATGGCACCCCGCCCAGGGGTGTGTTCGTCGCCCCACTGCTCTATATCTCGCACTCTCTCACGGAATGACTGCCACCTCTGGTAAAGACCCCTCCTGACTCCGCCTCCTGCATCGTTCCTAGCAGGACCGTCATCACTACAGTCTCGGCGTCCTTACTGCCATTGAGTGCAGACGAGGAACTGCGCTCTCTAGTCCAGGGAGTCTTATAAGTGTGTATTCTGGCTGCATCCGTGGTGCATCTTAACATACCTAGCAACGCGATTCACCTACGCGCAAACGTCGGAGAATGACAGTCGATGGACTTACATGTTAGAAAACACCTCCAACTGCACACTCTCCCCTCCACTCACCATCATGGCAGCACGTGCTGACTTCATGATTCATCATGTTCCTGGCACCACAATCTCTCAGTACCTGATTTTGACAACTCATCATTTGACAGTTCCATTGCCAAAAAAGGCCCCCAGTCCAAGTTTGTATCTTCGTCCGTTCGCCAGATGACAGGAATAGATCACCTGCCCATAGCTGCTTAAACGTTCAACCTCTGTTGCTGGTTCTGCATTCATTGGAGTACTGTCCCTGTTTTTCCGATAACCGGATCTTTTCGAGGCCCATAACTGCCAGGAGGTAGGCCTCCTGTTTTGTGGTACATCGTCAGTCCTTACCAAATCAGGACATCAAGAGACATACATTACGGACGCAGTGAGCTGCGAATGATAAGGAATTAGCTGGTTGGGCCTCTGCATGCCTCATTCCCAGCCTCCCACAGAATCTTTTAGACTGGCACCCTCACACCCCACTCTCTCTTGCCCCTCGAACCTGTGATTGTCCAGCGGTTCCGTCGGGTCGTCACGTCCGTTACAGACAGGCCTACTTACCCAAGACCAGTACACCGTAACAAGTGCACAGAACGTATTGTTTTCCAACACAACCGCGACTGGCATCACTCATCCTATCACAATCTAACGCCGTTTACATAATATATCCTCGTCCCATTCTTAACCCCATACCAGAACCTCAACTACCCATAGTCATATTTTATAATTACACTGCACACTCCGTCAATGGCACCCGGCAGTGAGTTGCGTACACACTTCATAACTAGATCTATCTGCACGCTAAACCTGAAGTAACATTCTATTTACAATGCTAATACTCTAACACTTACATCTTTTTTTCTTATTATATTATTTTTTTTATTTACTCCCTACTGTGTTATTCCTATGTATGTCTACTCTATCATGTATGTCTGCACTATGTTTTTACTTTCTTCTACACTGGAAGCTCCTGTCGTCAAGTCAAATTCCTTGTGTGTGTGTAAACATACTTGGCAATAAAGCTTTTTCTGATTCTGATTCTGATTCTGAAATAGGTTGCTTTTAGAAAGTGACCTGTCTTCTAATTAAAGGATTAGTGCATTAATTGTTTGTTCATTAATAAACTTTATCAAATTTATTTTTTCTTAAAGACCCTGAGATGCTTTTCTTTGTGTTTATATAATTCTTAAATCGTGTGTGATAACATGCTGAAGTCACACACAGACTTAAACATTCAGCACGTGAACCACAACATTGGTAACAATTCAATTTAATTTATTTTCATTACTTGTAACAATAGCCATTTTTTTTTTGCTCTTTTTGTTGTGCTGCTACTGACACAAGACAGCAAATAAAATTGTCAAATAAAATCAACAACTATAAAACAAAGCAACTGCATAATTTATTCATGCTGCATTGCACTCTGGGAGTCAGTGAGTAGCTATATTAAGTCATGAGTAAACCTAAATGAAAGTATCAAGTACCCCCTACAGTTCTTTTTTAGTTAACGAAAAAGAAAAACGACAGTGTACAGAGAAAGATAAAAAAAAAAAAAGCTACCCTAGAAACACTCTCGTGTAAGTAAGCTATACTAACTAAGCATCTGTCAGTACAACATACTATTCCTATTTAACTTTACTTAATTTTTTTTTTCAAGTAGAGTCTGAACCTCGTGGGCAATCTACCAATTTCGCTAGAGTTAGTTCCATACTATCAATAAGGGCCCAACTCATTACAGATTTTTTCACACCGTGCTATGAGCCAGAGGGATTCAATACAGAAGGCATACAGCTCTGTCAGCCGGTGGCTAAATACACCTGTAACCCACATCACCAGTGTGCAGATGAAAAGATTTAGGACATACATTTATGACAAGAAGAGTCAAGTAAGTCGTCTGAATGTTTTCAGCACATACAGCACATTATATCTTTCATGATAAAAAAAAAGTTAATCAGAATGTTATTATTTACATTTGTTATACAGATGTCGAGCTCTTCCATCAGTGACCCCTCATGGCTGGATGACACCCACTTATTGGAGGTGATCGAATCGGAGTCCACGGCTTCCACAGCATCATCCTCATTCCCAACTACATACACACAATCCTCCTCGTCCACAGCATCAGCAGCAGCCCCAGCGGCAGCCACAGCGTCATCCGCAGCCACATCCACACCTTCTTCAAAGAAGTCCTCAAAGAAGTCCTCATCCACACCTTCAAAGAAGTCCTCATCCACAGCATCATCAGCAGCCACAGCATCATCCGCAGCCTCATCCACACCTTCAAAGAAGTCCTCATCCACAGCATCATCCGCAGCCTCATCCACACCTTCAAAGAAGTCCTCATCCACACCTTCATCAAAGAAGTCCTCATCCACACCTTCAAATAAATCCTCATCCACAGCGTCATCCGCAGCCACATCCACACCTTCAAACAAGTCCTCATCCACACCTTCATCAAAGAAGTCCTCATCCACAGCCTTTACTCATGTTTTCCCAATAGAACCATCACAGAGTGACTCCCCAGTGAGTAATATTTACATACACAAATGCATTAAACATAAATGCTAAAAGTTGGAGTGATATTACACATGTATTGTTATGTAATTATGTTTTCTGTTTTGACATGTTTCAGGTCGAGCTGGAGGGCTGGGTGCGACTGTGGGAAAATCCCAACGGCATTCCACCAGCTGACCTCTCCTGGGTGAAGGACGACACCGAGCGAGGACTCTTTGGCCCCATTCAGGTGTATCGCGACAATGCTGCGGTATTGAAGAGGCGGCGTGTAATAAAATCAGACCGCATGTGGTTTTACCCTCCAGAACCTCCAGGCTACATCAGTGGTAGTGTGCCAACTCCACATCTCTTCTTTTGGGGTCGCATCTTTGTGTGGCGGCCTGTTGGAGTTTGGAAATTCTCACTGAAGTGTCCTCGAGGAGAAGAATGTGTGGGTCAAGGAAAGAATGTGTACCTCTACAAATCAGGCTACCACACCAAGGTATTACATATTATTTATTAGATTAGTTAATATTACAGTTGGTATATAACAATGAAATGATTTGTTATTATGTAAATACACCTACAGATCAAATAAAACAATGCACTCTGGGTTTTAAAAATTTTTTTTTTATATATTGCAGGTTCGTCACATTTGTGACGTTTCCAGCTGGTACTGTATAATAACAGAGGTCCTGTGCTGCGGCCCGTGTACAAAAGCAGCCAGGGGTGGCGGCAGTGGCAAGGTGGGCAGGTGGTTGGCGTGGGATTCCACCATTCTGTGTCAACTTAGTGAGGCTCACCAAGCCATGTTCCCTGCTATTCTGACAGACAAGTGAGTACACTAAACATTGGTGTAAAAATAACATGCCTTGAATTAGTTGGCATATTAATTATCACACTTTACAGGCGTGGTGTGGACAAGAACGTGGTGCAGCTTCTGAGGGACCGGACTAAAGGGAACACCATGGTCAAAGTGTGGAGACAAATCCAGGAGAATCATGTTGAGGAGTATCTATAGTCAAGATGGCCAAATGCACAACAGGACATCAGTGCTCATCACAACAGACTAATGTACACGCTGGTCAAACTTCTCTGGTTGGGGTTACCACACAGTTCCAAAACGAGCCCGGAAAAAACATCCATCCTGAAGGCCTACGAGAGAATTCAGCACTGCATCTTGGTGGAGGATCCGGTGCTGAGTAAAGTGGGTATTCCTCTACCAAAGATTAACATCAAGACGGTCCGGGATTTCATCCGTCATCAGGAGAGGCTCATCAACCTGCAGTCAACAAGAATGCCATCAGCCACAATATCAAAGACTGCGTCGGTCTCCTCAAAAGACTTACCTCCAGCACCACGTCAGCTGTTGGTTCTCCCTCCACCTGACTACCAACAGATTGTGTATGAACACATTCCCAGCAAGGCAGGGACCAAAGCCTTAAAAGAACGATCAGACATGGTGATGCCAGCTCCAAAAAACCCGTCCCAGGCAAAACACCCTGAATCTACACTGACGTCTGACTTACCCCAGCAGAAAACTCCAGCCATGTCTACCATCTTCAGACCTCTACCTAGAATCACTTCATCCACTGCTCCTGCACAAGTTATTCCGGCCACGTCCACCAACGCCACACCTGTGTCTTCCAGCCAGACTGACACGTCACAGAGTGCTGACACCCCTTCAGTCTGGTCTAGAGCAACAATATACAAAAGAAAAAACACAGTCATTCTTACTCAAGTTGGAGCGAAGCTTTCACGTGTACACCACTTGCCCATTTGCACACTTTGCCACCAACCCACTCAGGGACACAAAAAATATAAAAAGAAAACTTTTTGTCCCATGAAAATGATGTCGACCTCCAAAGGATTTGACAATAGAGTGTACACCAGCTATGAACACTTTACCACAGTTGTGGACTCACAAGAGTGAACTTTGTCTTGCTGTTCTGAAGTTCAACTAGGACCACTGTTGTGTCGTTTTTATTTTTAGAGTTACATTTCATGTAACTACAGTTTATATTGAATATTGTTTATTCTATAGTTATTTTGTGCATCGGTCAAATATTGCAATGTTTAAGAAATATATAGTTTTTTATATATATATAGTTTATACTGAATATTGTTTATATTGCTTTTTAAATGTTTTCTATATCACGTAACTAATATTTTATACTTCTTGTAACTTGTGACGTTTATATTGAATATTGTTTTTGTATTGTATTTTAATTCATTTAAGTTTTATTCTATTTCATGTACCTAATACTTCATGTCATGTAACTAAATATTGTTCTGAATATTGTTTGAATTGCTCTATATATTTCATGCACATACTTTATATTGGATGTAACTATAATAATTTATATTTTATGTAACTAGTTTATATTGAATATTGTTTACATTGTTTTATATATATTTTATTACATGTAACATTTTATATTTCATGTAACTGTAAATAAATTCAGAACTTATAGCATTAAAGGAATCTGTCACATATTTTACATATAATTGTCTTGGAAAAGACAGCTTTTTAATACTTTTCACTTAAGATAATGGTATATGCACATTACCTTAAATAACACCAAAAGTAAAACAAAACAGTACTTTCATGTATGAAATTGGGATGCATTATAAAACACTGAAAATACATAAAAACAAATGTATTACAACTATATACTGTAACAAAATATAGTCAGTGCAAGAATAACATAAATTACATTTACATTATATTAAATAGTCATTTTAAATAAAGCATAGGACAACAATATGATGTCAATGTTTTTTTTTCAGTTTTCATGATGAATAGAACACTTGATTGATTATACTGATAATCATAGACTTAACAACAATTAACAGATTAACAACAACTGTCCAGCACATTGAGTTCAAATCTCTTACATTTACATGAAATCAATAAACATATCAAAATAAAAATGAACAATAAATATAGAATGAATATAAACAATATAATACAAACACATTATGAACAAACAACACATTTAATCAAAAAAATCACTCTCCAACCATGTGCAAACTGACACAAAACTGACTTGCTAATACCCATATACACCTGAAACAAATAAATCAAACATGTCAAAAAATCTGTAGATACTCATCCAATCACGTTACAGATCACTTGCACTACAGTCCGGCGCATCCCCTTCGCAGAGGTCAGCACAAACCGGAGTGCAATGGCCGAGCCTTTTTTTTTTTTCTTCCTTAAAAACATTTATTTATCATTCAATTCAATACATAGTCATAACAGCACTCAAAAAGGGCAAACAAAGGGGAATCTCTTCCCATACATATCATTCAAAATGTTCAAAAATTGGGGAAGGACTTGAACATTTCCATTTCTTAAGTGTTTCCATCAAAGATAAAGAGTTTCTATCTCATAGCACATAGTCTCTGATTGAAACAAGGCTTGAGTTAATCACTGTTCCCGCTGGTATATCATATATTTTAAAGCAAGAAATATTTCCCTTCTTTGATGGCATTGATAACTGTCCACCATCTAATCCATTCCTCAGGGTCTATATTGTTCAGTTCTCCATACAGAACATCCATTTCACTTGGGAATCTATATAATTCAGTTAACCATTCTCGTACAGAAAATCATACCTCCTGAGCATATTTACAAGTCCAAAAAAGATGGCTGATGAACTCATCTTCTCCACATTTAGATTTTGGGCATTGTGAACTCTTGAACAATTCCTTTTTTCTAAAAACACTCGAGTAGGTAGACTTTGATGCACTACTTGCCAAGCAATGTCTTTATGTACATTAAATAAGAACACATTGCTTACATTCTTCCATACTTGAATACAATCAGACTCAAAAAGTTTTCCCATTGGAGATATCCTCTGTAATTCTGGGTAATACATATTTTGCACCATCGCTCTATTAACTTTCTCTATCGAGATATCTTTCTTAAGAAAAGTTAAAGTGTCAGATATCACCCTTTCGTATATATTTGGTCTAAATTCAGCATGAGGTTTATTTTTTGGACGTCTAATCTTCCAAGCATTGGCTACCTGTTGGCCTATCCAACATTTAGCAAAACAATGCCACAAGATTTCTTGATTCTCACTTAGACAAGCTTTCAGAATAGGAGTCAAAAACATTGATTCCAATTTAATGCTTATTTCTGGAACTGCTAGCCCACCCATAGCTACTGGTTTATACAATATCTCTCTTCTCATTCTTTCATGTTTGGAGCCCCAAAGGAAACCAAACAAGACTTTTTTAAACTGATCTTATACAATTGACTGGTGCCGGCAAGGTTACAGCTAGGAAAGTAAGAGAAGCCAAAATTTCGGCATTTATTACTAGCACTTTCCCTCTCAAAGTAAGGTCTCGATCCTCCCACTGTTTTACTTTCCATTTAATTTTATCTAGTCTCTGATCCCAATTCATTTTCTCCATATTATTACCAATCGAAAGCCCTAAAATCTTAATGAATTCTACCTGATCTTTAAAGCCTGATTTTAATTTAGGTTCTTTCCAAAAGGAATACAGAATTTTGGTGCTTTTTCTATTAATTTTCGCACCGGTAGCTAGAGTAAACTTTTCACATTTGCAAAGTTTTCTTAATAGAATTATCAACAAGGAAGAAAGTAAGATCATCCATATAAAATGAGACCTTATCCCTCTCTACCTTAACTACCCGTAATAAACCCTTTAATTTCTGGTTTTTGCCTGACGCGCAAGCTAATGCTCCACCGCTAAATAATACGTGGGGACAAACTACAACCTTGTCGTACGCCCGAGCGAATCTCAAAAGAGTATGACAAATAGTGATTTACCATACTTTTACTTGTCATCTGTATAAAGGAGCTTAATCCATGAGCATATAGAGGGGCCAAAGCCTAAACGCTCACATAATCTATATAAATAGCAATGATCTATACCAGGGGTGTCCAAAACTCAACGCGGTCCTGGAGGGCCGTGTCCAGAAGAGTTTAGACTCGCAACCCATAAACACACCTGAACCCATAATCAAAGCTTCTCACTAGCATCTAGAAACTTTAAAGGTATGGGTGTTGAGGCGCAAGTGGGGCTAAACTCTGCAGGACACCGGCCTTTCAGGACCGAGTTTGGGCACCCCTGATCTATACTGTCAAAGGCTTTTTCGAGATCTAGTCCTAAAATCGCCAGTTTACGGTCATGTGCAACAAATAACTAATGCCAAATTATCTTGTAAGGAGCGCCCCTTAATGCCACATGTTTGATCATTACAATAAGCTTAGGCATAATAGGCTGAAACTAAAAAAAAAGAGCTGTAGACAATATTTTAGCATCTACCCCTAACAAAGTCAAGGGACTCCAATTTTTCAGATCTTGTTTGTCTCCTTTTTTAAACATCAATGAGATGACTCCTATTAAAGAAGATGGGAGTTTTCCTATGCGTAGACTCTCCATGAACATCGTTAGCAATTGATCTTTTAAATCTTCCCAAAAGGTTATATAAAATTCCTTAGGTAGACCATCCGCTCCTGGGCATTTATTATTACTCATGCTCTTTACTGCTTTAGTTAAGTCGTCTACGCAGAGGTTGATCTCCTCCATTCTAAAATCTCCTAGAATATTATTTCCAACCTCAGAGAGGAAGGTCATCATATCCTCTTTCTTCTATATTTTTAGATCTATACAAGTTCTCATAAAACGAGTGAACATGGGATACTATATTATGGGTTCCTGTTATTATTTGGTCATCTTGGATTTTGGTCATCTTGGATTTTGAGTCCAAACTTGAGGCACCAAGAAGTTTCCTAAACAAATATCTGGTGCATTTTTCATTAGATTCCATATGTTGAACTCTACTCCTTGTAATGTAGCTCTTACTCTTATAAGCCATTATTTTAGCCATTTCTCTCTTAAGTTTTGCAATATCTTCGACTACATCAAATCCAAAATGAGACATGGAATATAAGATTTGCAAATCTCTCTGACACTTTTTAAGATGGAAATTACTTTTCGACATAGCTTTCTTACTTTCCTGTATAAAAAACCTCCTTATTCTAGTTTTGAGATCTTCCCACCAATCTCCCACAGAACTATACAATTCTTGCAAAGATTTCCACTGATTACATTTTTCTCTTAATTTTGATACCACTTTAGGATCTTTTAAAAAGTTTATATTTAATTTCCATAATCCAGGTCCTCTCGTACTACTTCCATTTATCTTCACTACACAATCTACTTTAGCATGATCGGAAAAAAACACCGGTTTCAAGGAAGATTCCATTACCTCAATTGTAGGTGAGGAAAATACAAAATCAATACGAGAAAAGGAGGAACCATTAGACCAAGTAAAACCTGGAATATTAGGGTTCTGCGATCTAAAAATATCTGTAAGTTTAAAGTCCTTAATAATATTCGTAAGATCTATTGAACTAGAATCAAGTTTTATTGTTGTTATTGATTTCCGATCTTCTTTAGCTATTATACAATTAAAATCGCCTCCCATAATTACTTCCCGCCCACAAATTAATATTGAAGCTATTTCTTTCAAAATTTCATTCCACTCTTGTAAATCTGGAGGGCAATATACGTTAATTATACGAAAACCTATACCATTTAATTTTACGTCCACATACAAAAGTCTGCCACTAACAACTTCCTGAACTTGTTGAATCTCAAAATACCAACCTCTAAAGAGAATGACTACCCCAGATGACTTATTCTTATTATCACCTGACCATATAGAATGGCCATATTTCCATCTATCTTGAAAGGTTCTATAATTAGACTTATAAGGTATATTACATTCTTGAAGGAGGGCGATGTCATGACCCTCACTATGTAAAAAGGAAAACCCAGAAGAACATTTCACTAAATCAACTAAACCTCTAGTATTAATAGATGTAACAGATAGACGAGAAATCTATAAAAGAGAGAGTTTATGTAGGGGAAACTAGTTTACTTTTCAGTCTTTTCCTTTTCTTTTCTTTTTTAGCTCGGGGAGGTAGTTCTTTCTGTGAAGCGGATTCTTTCATTTGAGTGGTAGTTGAAAACATGTTCATTTCATCAGAGTCCAAGAAAGGTTCGGAATTAGATGCCCAGTCAGTCACTTCTTCCTGTTCCTGCATAGAGGGCACTATGGAGCTCTGGGAGTCCCAATTATCATCTTCTAGAAGAGAGTCCGATGTTGATAATCTTCCAGACAGCAGAGACAAAGACAAAGAGAAGGCTTCAGCCTTTATCTGGAGTTGTTATTACAACACCTATCTCTCCTTCAAGTGATTGAACTTCTCGTCTTTGTGTCTCTTCCCCTGCTTTCTTATCATTAGGTGCTAACGAGGTATCGCCAATTCTTGAAAGAGGCAACAACTCTTCTTTCGACAAGGTCGATATAGAAACTTCAGCTACTCTTTGCGACTGCAGTGAGGGATTTATAATAGACATTTCCAAAGGGACCATACCGTCTTGGGCGAAAAACGGCTGATTCCCAGTAGAAACAAGATCTCCAGTAGTACTCGCCTCTCGTCCAAGTCCGTGCAAGTCCTCTACATTTTCTGTTTCTCCATGATTCTGTTGTTTTGTTTTATTAGAGTAGGCATGGGGACAATCACGAAACCTGTGGATTCTGCTCTATAAAGGTTGCATTTCTTTGGTAACTGACAATCTTTGGAGCCATGTTCTTTGCTTTTACAATGTCTACAAATGTCCAGTTCACAGTTGGCAGCTATGTGATCTAAGGAGCCACAATTTCTGCATTCTTTTGGTTGTCCATTATAGAAAACGTAGCCCCTAATTGGATTAATGAGGGAAGGTGGTGGTAATCGCACTTGAAACTTAGTTGCTCCAGTTTTTTTTCCATCCTCATCTCTCATCAAAGAGGTATTCAAAACAGTGCAATGCACAGACAACCAAGTAGCAGTATCTTCTACTTTGATCCTTTCAGAATATATCAGAACAGTTACAGTTCTAAGATCTCTTTCAGACAAAGGAGTCAACTGGATTTTCTGAAGACAGGGAGTCACCATTTTCTTAGAATTGAATCTTTCCACACAAAGCTCATAAGCAGAAAAAGTGGTGAAAACAACTTCAAAAACTTTCCTACCAGGCAGAGCAAAGATATAATCCAGTTGCAAAGGTTGGAATCCAAGTAGAGTCTGTAAGACTTTCCTGCTAAAATTCAGACGATCCATCTCCAACCCTTCCAGAAGCTCAAAACAGACTGTATTCCGTCACACCAAAGAGGCCACCATCGTTGTTCTGTTTAATACTCTAAATCAGAACAGCCGTTAAGCACTCTGGGTGAACCTTTACACGTATTTATAAGAATTAACCAATATTTAAGACCATATTGAAAGGAGGGACATTTGGTATGTTCCATAACTTATCGGTTACGTTGACTGACAATTTCTGTCCATCTCTTAAAATGTAATCCCCTATGCATTTTAAACTTGATGTTGTTACTGATTTAACTGGGATCTCATATTTCTGAAAAACACAAAAATTCCTAGATTTCCATAGTGCTTCCTTAAAAACATTTATAATTGCCCACCACCGTATCCATTTTTTACAATGAACCTTTTCCAATTCTCCATACCAAATATCTCTTTCACTTGGCACTCTGTACAAACTGTATAACCATAATCGAATGGAACCCCAAACCTTCTGGGCATAAGCACATTCCCACAAACAATGTCTTATTGTCTCTTCTTCTCCACAGTTTGCTCTAGGACACAAAGAAAAGCGAGAACAACCACTCCTCTTCAAAAAAGCCAGAGTAGGTAAACAGTTTTGTACAGCCTGCCAAGCGATATCCTTATGGCAATTAAACAAGAAATCATCGTTGCCGCTACAAAAGTAAGAGATGCTATTATCTCTGCATTAATTATTAGTACTTTACCCCTAAAGCTAAGATTTCTTTCTTCCCACTGTTTTATTTTCCACTCTATTTGTTGCATCCTACAATTCCAATTCCTTTCTTCCATATCTCTACACCACACCATCCCTAATATTTTAATGGCTTTGTCTTGGATTTTCAATCCAAAATTAAATTTGGGTTCCGTCCAATTTAAGTATAAAATCTCACTTTTACTTTTATTGATTTTCATACCAGTCGCCAATGTAAAAAGCTCACATAACTGTAATGCTCTTTCTACTGAATGGTTATTCGAAAGTAACAGGGTTATATTGTCCATATAAAGTGACAATTTTGCTTCCTTACCTAAGCTCCCTGGTATTAATAATCCTTTTAATTTAGAACTCTGCCTAATAGCTTGGGCTAATGGTTCTATGGCTAATACAAAGAGTAAAGGAGATAAACCACATCCCTGTCTCACTCCTGAACGGACAGTAACAGGTGGTGTTAGATGGCCATTCACCAATATGCGACTCTGGCATCCAGTGTATAATAAATTGATCCATCTAAGAATTGATTCCCCAAAACCATAACTCTGTAACATTTTACCTAAGAAAATGTGATCTATGCTATCGAAAGCCTTTTCTAAGTCTAATCCCACAACACATATAAAGGTAATTTTCGATCCTGTGTGTAAAGGAACGTATCTCTTATTAAAGACAAATTCTGATATAAGGATCTACCTTTTACCCCGCATGTTTGTTCCTTCCCGATTAAGCTTTCCATACTGGGTTGGAGTCTAAAAAAAAAATCGCTTTTGACAATATCTTCACATCAGTGCCCAGTAAGGACAAAGGCCGCCAATTCTTTAGATCAGATTTATCTCCCTTTTTGAATAACAAAGTGACAATACCCTCTCTCAATGTTGGGGGAAGTACACCTAGATTAAAACTTTCTTTAAACATTTTCAGCATCGTCTCCCTTAACTCCTCCCAAAATTCAAAAATTCCCTAACCCTAACACCTGGACTTTTATTACTTTTCATACTCTTTAATGCTTTTGTAAGGTCGTTAATCGTGAACTCTTTATCCATCGAAGTTGAAACATTTTGTTCAACAACACTTTTAAAAAGGAAATCACCCATAACTCTCTCATCTTTTTCTTTTCAGAGTAAAGGTTTTGGTAAAATGAGTGAATATATGAAATGAAAGTTTCAGTTATGACTTCATTATCTTGTTTTTTTAATTCTTCTATAACAGTCTTGGACCGAAACACTTTCCTAAAAAAGTACCGGGTACACTTTTCATTTGATTCAATATGTTGTATTCTACTTCTTATAATAAAACTCCTACTTTGGTCTGCGTAAATGTCTGATATTTGTTTTTTAAGTCTCATAATATCATCTACCACATTAAAACCTGAGTGGGCCATAGTATAGAATTGTTGTAATTTCTTTTGATATAATGTACATAGAAAAGATTCTTTCCTTTTAATTTTTCTACCCTCTCTTATAAAGATTTTTTTTGTTCAAATTTTAAAGTCTTCCCACCGTTCACCAACCGAATCGTATAATGGCTGTAAACTTTTCCATTGAATACATTTTTCTTTATATCGGGTTACAATTTCCTAGTTGTCTAATAGGCTAGTATTTCATTTCCATAACCCAGTACCTTTCACTCTTGTCCCTCCAAAAAGCAACTCAGCATTCACCTTGGAGTGGTCAGAGAAAAAAGTTGCATTTATGTTACTGTTATTTGAGGTGAAGTAAACAAGAAATAGATTCTGGAAAAGCTACGACCATTAGACCAACTGTACCCAGGACTATCTGGGTGTTTAGTTCCAAAAGTATCTACTAAACCAAAATCTTTTACTAAATTGATTAATTCTTGAGAACTTGAATCCAGTGAAACATTTGAACTAGATCGTCGATCACTCTGGCTTAAAGGACAATTAAAATCCCCTCCTAATATTATTTCTCTCCCACAAATCAATAAAGGTGACAGTGCTTTCAAAGCTTCCTTTTTGCCTTGTAGATCCACAGGAAAGTATACGTTAATCACACGAAAACAAAAGTCGTTAAGTTTTACATCCACATATATTAATCTGCCATTTATAACCTCCCGTGTTTTAAGAACTTTCAAGGAATTACCCTTTAAAAGAATACCCACACCAGAAGATCTATTATTATTATCCCCAGACCACACTGATTGACCATATATCCACCTATCTTCTAGATTTTTATAATCCTGTTTAAAAGGAATATTACATTCCTGAAGTAAACAAATATCGTGGCCTGCATCATACAAATATGATAAAACAGAAATACATTTTACCGGATCCATAATACCTCTTGTATTGATTGAGGCTAAAGATAGAGAGGTCATTGAGTGTGAAGAGAGAGGAAGGAAGGGGGGGTGGACCATCTTTAAGGGGATTCCATTTTACACTTCAATCTTTTCCTCTTTTTCTTTTTACTCTGCATTTCCATTCCTTTTTAAATTAATTCTTTGTTCATTTGTGTAGTGGAAGAAAAGGCAGTCATTTCACTACAATCAAGAAAGGGAGTTGAACTGGAAGATAAGGATGACCAATTAGGTGAATCCTCCTGATCCTGTATTCCCCGTGGAACATTAGTGATTGGTGAGGAATTTCTTACTTCTACTAAAGAATCTCCTGGTGGAGAGGAGTCCGACAGTAGAGGCAGTGATGTTGGACGTGATTCTAAGGCGTCAAGTAGGATGTTCCGATTAAAGGACTGAGAATTCTGCTCTTGGGAAGGCTCACCCAAAGGAGGGAAATCTACAAGAGAGCCCAGCTCGTTCAACTCTCGATGTGAATCGTGCTCCATTGGACGTTGGACGATTTCTTCAGATTCTACATCACTTTTCCCTCGCAATCCTCCTAATTTCTCTTCACCTGAATTTGAGGGTGAGGTTTGTCTTAAAGTTATCCCGGCACACTGCTCCTCCATAGTGTCTGGAACTAAAGACTGACGGTCTCTGGAGATGTCCTCCTCCATGTCAGGTATTTCAGAAACGTTTATATCCCCTTCTCGGATCTCCCCGAGTTGCTGACGAGTTTTATTTGCATATGCAGATGGACAATCCCAAAATCTGTGATTAGTTGCCCCACACAAATTACACTTCATGGGTACAGTGCAAGTCTTTGAGACATGGCCGTGGTTTTTGCAGTTTCTACAAAAGACAGATTCACATTGGGCTGCTAGATGATTCAAAGATCCACATTTCCTACACTCCTTGGGTTGGCCGTTGTAGAAAACAAAGCCTCGAATAGAGCCTAATTGGATCATAGACGGCAGGTGGGAGAGCTCACCTTTCTCGTTAGTTCTCAAACGAACCTGGAATCTTGATGCTCCTGTCTTAACTCCATCTTCATCTTTAATTTGAAAACCTTTTGTAACTGAGCAATGCAATGAAAGCCACGTAGAAATATCCTCAAGCTTATACCTCTCTGAATACATCACCACAGTAACCATTCTGAGATCTCTCTCGGCCAATGGGATCAAATCAATCTTTTGAAAACAAGCAGACTCTTTCTTCTTTCTTTGAAACCTTTCCAGACATTGTTCATATAGCACAAGGGTAGTAAACACCACT
This sequence comes from Sinocyclocheilus anophthalmus, assembly GCA_018155175.1. NCBI lineage: Eukaryota > Metazoa > Chordata > Actinopteri > Cypriniformes > Cyprinidae > Sinocyclocheilus > Sinocyclocheilus anophthalmus. The sequence continues at coordinate 41,097 of JADLZN010010433.1, forward strand.
TCAAAAATGTTCCTACCCAGTAAGGCAAAGACGAAGTCAAGCTGAGCAGAATTAAATCCCAGTTCACTTTGCAGTATCCTTCTGCTAAAAAACAGACAATCCATTTCCAGATCCTCCAATAACACAAATCAAGCAGCATTCCGCCGTTGTCCTTGCTTTGCCATTCTATCTCTCAAATACCCAAAGATAAAGCAAGTCAAAAGCTTTAAAGGGAAGTCTTCGGACCCTGGGTGAACCACCTTCTTGATCATGGTGTCTCCCCTGCTAGATAAATATGAAGGACCACGCGGCCAGTCAGGGGTACCATTTCCCTCTCTACTGACCTCATCAACGGTGACTCCCCCACCCCTAGCGTGGCTTCCGTTACTGGCGAAACATACCAATTTGAAAAACTAGCAGAATGCACAGTCGATTTAAAAAACTGGACGATGAGTAATTTCTTACTGCTAAATTCTGAAAAAACAGAGGTGTTAATCATAGGACCTAAACTCTGCATATAATAACCTAGAACACTCTCTAAGACTTGATGGCTGCTCTGTCAATTCCTCGTCATTAGTTAGGAACCTAGGTGTTCTATTTGATAGCAATCTTTTTTTAGAAAGCCACGTTTCTAGCATTTGTAAAACTGCATTTTTCCATCTCAAAAATATATCTAAATTATGACCTATTCTCTCAATGTCAAATGCAGAAATGTTAATCCATGCGTTTATGACCTCAAGGTTAGATTATTGTAACGCTTTATTGGGTGGTTGTTCTGCACGCATAATAAACAAACTCCAGCTGGTCCAAAAATGCAGCAGCTAATGCAGAGTTCTTACTAGAACCAGGAAGTATGACCATATTAGCCCGGTTCTGTCAACACTGCACTGGCTACCTATTAAACATCGTATAGATTTTAAAATCTTGCTAATTACTTATAAAGCCCTGAATGGTTTAGGACCTCAGTATTTGAACGAGCTCTTGTTACATTATTGTCCTCCACGTCCGCTGCGTTCTCAATACTCTGGCAATTTGATAATACCTAGAATATCAAAATCAACTGCGGGCAGCAGATCCTTTTCCTATTTAGCACCCAAACTCTGAAATAACCTACCTAACATTGTTTGGGAGGCAGACACACTCTGTCAGTTTTATATCTAGATTAAAGACCCATCTATTTAACCTGGCTTACACATAACACACTAATACGCTTCTAATATTCAAATCCGTTAAAGGATTTTTAGGCTGCATTAATTAGGTCAACCGGAACACTTCCCATAAACCCCTGATGCTTGTTACATCATAAAGAATGGCATCTACGCTAATATTAGTCTGTTTCTCTCTTATTCCGAGGTCACCGTTGCCACCAGATCCAGTCTGTATCCAGATCAGATGGTCACTGCAGTCACCCGGATCCAGTACGTATTCAGACCAGATGGTGGATCAGCACCTAGAAAGGACCTCTACAGCCTTAAAAGACAGCGGAGACCAGGACAACTATGAGCCCCAGATACAGATTCCCTGTAAAGACCTTGTCTCAGACGACCACCGTGACAAGACCACAGAAACCAGATGAGTCCTGTGCACAATGTGACTTTGCTGCAGCCTGGATTTAAACTGCTGGTTTCGTCTGGCCAGAGGACAACTGGCCCCCGAATGAGCCTGGTTTCTTCCAAGGTTTTTTCTCCATTCTGTCACCGATGGAGTTTTGGTTCCTTGCCGCTGTCGCCTCTGGCTTGCTTAGTTGGAGACACTTCATTTCCAGCGATATCGTTGACTTGATTGCAAATGATTGCAAAGATACTATTTAAACTGAACTGAGCTGGATGATGACATCACTGAATTCAATGATGAACTGCCTTTAACTGAAAAACTGACTGTTTACTATTGTCCTCCAAAATTATCGACACACTATTTTCCTGTTTAATACTGTAAAGTTGCTTTGACACAATCTGTATTTTACAAGCGCTATGTAAATAAAGGTGACTTGACTTGACTCACTCAGAAAAAGAGCCAGCTTCAGAGTCTTGCAGCATCTGCCTCTCATCCTCCAGGTTTCAAAGTTTCAGTACAGTTGAGTATATATTAGATCAAACTTAAATATGTAAATGTGGGATGACATATTATTCGCATCTTTGCTTTTATGCTTTGTTTCACAGAAATGGAGGAGGATGATGAAGAATTGGAGAGAATGATATTTTCTATATCCCCATCCAAACTCCAAGGCCAACGGAGTAAGAAAACCTCACACACACATGTGCAATGGTGCTCACGCGCGCACACACATTTTAACCATTTATTTAAGTCCACTTAAGAGAAATAACTTACAAGGACGTAAATATTATAGATGCAGTTAAATACATGTACAAAATCATGGACCAATGGCGTGCAACAGGTCTTCACAATATTTGGCATATCACTCAGTTGTTATGGATATAAATAACAGCGTCTCCTCCATATATGACGGCTGCCTATGATAGAGGACAAAGCACAGTACTTTGCTAGCCGTTTAGCCCTCTTTTTGGGCATCCCAAGTTGTTGAAGCCCTCTTACAACCAGCCTGTGTGTGTGTCCTAAACTACCGAATATAAAAACAAGTAATTGGCCTCTATAACCTATCTCTGAAATGGTATTCAGGAGTGGTTGATATTTAATAACTTTAGTCATGAAAGCTTCCTCCATACTAGAGTCAAAGGTGCACGCAACCTCTAATACAAACACCTCTCTACACTCCTCGTTAACCACAACTACATCTGGTGTGTTAGCAGACAGGCATGAAAATATTTCAGAGTTACTGTTAAGATACTGAAACATAGATGATTTTACACAAGAATGTTTGTATATTCTTACTAAAGGTGGTAAATGGTTTGATATGTCTTTCACTATCAGGTCCACTATTCTGTCGTGGCGTACTGTGTACATCCCCTTGTAAGCACGGCAGCCGTTCAGGATATGTGGCAGTGTTTCAGTGATCTGTTCTGTAGTGTGATGCAGACAGTGAGGAACCTGAGCTGTAGGAAACCAGATAGAGAGGTTGAGTCTAGTAGGAAGAACTTGTAATCTGGCCTTTACTGTGAAAATGGCAATGTCCTCACTGAGTGCAGTGTTCTTGAGAAATGAGTGAGAAACAGAGTGATCAGCAGAGGGAAGACATGCAAGTTTTCCCTGAAGGTTCAGTCCAGTCCAGTGTTGTTTTTGGTGATACTGATGTAGATCCATGAGAGTTCGCCGGGCACCTGCGGATGTTAGCGGGTGGCTATATCCACCGAATGTGGCTGTTGCTCTGACATAAGTCTGGGGGTCAGTGATGATATCCTCGGAGACCCTCACACTCTCAGAGTCAGACCGGGCCCACTCCAGTGATACTCCAGTTCTTACACAGAGATCATTCAGGTCCGGCCAGTCTGACCAGACACCAAAACCAGCAGAGTGAGTGTCCAGTTTCCCGCTGGGTTTTCTTTTGAAGCCAAGGAAGTGGGGCTCTGACTCCCTGGCTAACGGCACCTTGCGTCTCCTGAGGTCCAGGAACAGGGAGGATCGAGCCAGCTCCCTAACATCTTTGTCATCATTATTCAGCATGTTCAGAAGATGGGAAATCCGCATGCTGGTATAAACCCATATCATGTTTGGTACCCCCAGTCCTCCTTCCCATTGGGGATGAAAAATAATGTCACGAGTGCTATGTGTATTTAGTCCAAACCACTTTCGCTCTAAGCTCACTGTTTTGTTATTCATTTCGCTCAGCACTTTCTGATGGATATGAACGTTGGAGAACAGATGTTGTACTTTAGACAGTGCCACCTGCCTAATAGCCTCCAGCTGCATAATCAGTGGCAGTGAACATTTATCAATCAGGTCCAGCCTGCATGTGAACTCTGACAGGATGATGTCTACTTGCTCTTTCCATTCTCCTGCAATATTAATTTTATGTCCAAGATAAGTGTATGTCTCGTGAAGAGAATATACACGTATAGGTTTTGTTGCAATGTTTTGTTACATTTATCAGATTTTGAGCGGTACCACCTGTTCCCTCCACTCCTCCTCTCATACAGAACAGCACATTTTGTGTCCTTAATCTCCAGACCAGACCATTTCAGAAAACCATCTGTTCTGGCTAGCATGTTTTTAATTACGCTCTCTTCTCTGGAGGCAATCTGGACATCATCTGCATAGCCCTGTACTGGGATAGGAGATATCACACCAGAGGGGGCACACTGACACAGCCACTTTAACCATTGGTTGATGGCAATTATAAAATTAATTGCACTCCAAGGGCAGCCAGTTTTAATGCCTATCTGAAGTGGCGTTGGATGAGTGAGCTGTTCTCCACAGATTACTTCGATAAAGGAGCCTCTATAAACATCCTTCACTATGTCGATGAACAGTTGAGGTAGCTGTATTTCCTCCAGTGACCTGAACATGACATCATGAGATAGAGTTCCAAATGCATCTCTGAAGTCTAAGAAGACTGAGTACAGTCTACATGACCCATGCTTAAAGTCATCTATCCCTGTTTTAAGGCAAAATACATGTTCATTCATGCCTTGCTTATTGATGTATGCCTTTTGCTTGGAGAATAAGATATCAGCCTCCATCAGCCAAGGAAGAACTCTGGCCAGTATGCATTTCATGAACACCTTATAGATGGTAGGAAGGAGGGATATATCCCTCCATGTCGATGGATCATCAGGGACGTTGTCTTTTTTTGGAATACGATGAATTAGTGCTCCTTTCCATGAATCTGGTACTTTCTTATTTTCCAAACAGACATTGAAGACAGTTGTTAAAATCTGACATGACTGCATGGTTTTAAAGGTCTCATATGTCACGCCATCTTTACCACTTGCTTTGTTATTAGGGAGATTATTTAACACGGTCTCTACCTCCTTATATGTGAAATGTGTTGTTTCAGGGAAAATAGTTGGCTTCGGCGGCAGCACGTTCAGATACCAGGGTGGGAAAGAACGATCCTCATTACGCCTCTGATTTAGGCATTTATTATCGTAATAAGTTTGTATAGCTGCGATGTCACTAGGACAGGGAGGAGGATCGGGATATTCGCTGTTGTTTAAGATGACTTGGATCGCTTTAGATCTTCTATGCTGCCACAGATATGCGAGTTTGTTCCTGCTCACCTTTTTGTTCCGCCGGCCGTAAGTCGCTCGTGTGCGCAGAGAGGGCAGAACGGTTTCCCGCAGGTAGCGCAGCTGTTCGCGGATCCAGTCAGCTATTAGAGTCGATGTTAGATTCTCAGGATATGATTGTATCGCCGGGAACTTCCTCAGGACTCTCGCCACATATTTCAGGAGTTGTAATCCAAAAGGCTTACCATTGTGGCTTTCCGCTGTAAACACTCCGTTCTTGAAGAATATCCCGTTTAGCAGTGCAGCTAGCGTTATCCACTTTCCTGGATCACCAGAGGAAACAAAGTTCTTCTCGCGCTGGCGTTTGGTGTTCAGACGATCTCTGTAGATTTTTTCATGAGACTGAAAAGTGATCCATTGGTCCTCAGACAGCGGGCGAACACACTGCTGGAAAACCGTAAGCTCTTCTCCCGGTAGATGGAATCCATGAGAGGAAACAGGAGGTGACGGCGGCTGTTTATAAATTCTCCCGGTGAGTAATGCTTGTTTGTATGCAAGCTTAATTGTTGCGATCAAGCACATTGTCCACAATAATTGCCAAAGCATCTTATCTGCACCTATTACATTAACGATGGCAATTACAACGGGTGTGGTTGTTTAATTTTTCCAAGCAGCATTTTGGCGTTCACCTGCACCAGCAAGTGCCCTACAACCTGCCGCCATCTTGCACACACACACACACACACACACGCACACACACACACACAATATTTATTGTGGTTGCTATATCCATCTTTTACTAAAAGTACACCCATACCCACATAGCAATTGTCTTCTGGCCCAGCTCTGGGCCAAACAAGCAGTTACACTCGGCCCACATGCAGCAAAGAATTACGGCCCTTGTTTGGCCCAGATCTGGACTACAGACATGAGCCATAACTGGCCCAAATCTCAGCCGAATAGTAACTTATAACCAGCCCTGAACTGGGCCAGAACAAGTTTTAATAGTGCTACCCAATCTCAGCCTTCAGTAAACCACATAGAGACCAGCCTTTAACCAGAAACTCCAATACTGAGCCATAAAAAAGCCAAAAAAACAACAACAACTCAGCCACAGCTCCATCGATAGGCAGTAAAACACACAGCTACACCTTTAGACAACTAAGCATTTGTGATTCACACTTCTTTAGATTGTGAGGGAAAGAGTTTCTGGCTCAGCTGGGACTCCAACCAGAGATTGTCTTGCTGTGAGGAGACAGCATTTCCCACTGAGCCACTTATGCTGCGCTTAGCCACAGACATTGCATACAGACACTTGTGCAATAATAATACATAAAAAAACTGAAACGTTTTCATGATTGTATGTATATAAAATAAAATAATAAAAAAACATTTACAGGTACAAAACTCTGTTTGGATAGATGCTGAAATGTACAACATACACTGCAAAATCCTCAGTGAACACTGCACACAATGTTAAAAGAAACACGAAAGTAGTGTTGAAGTTCACGAGATGAATGATCAAATTAAATGATCAAATAAGCATTTGGTAAAATCAACTGAAATAAAACACATTAAATCTCTGAAGATCTCAGCAGAGGATGTTTAAACAACTCCACAAGCAGCATCACCTGCTTCACTTATTACTAACCAGACTGACTTTATTTCTGTCAGCCATCTAGAGAAGCTCTTACTGAGAATTAATAGAGGTTTAGATGTTGATATTTGTTTCATTTGAAGTCACCATTGTGGTGGTCAGTGTTTGCTTTAGTTGGGATCTTGGTCCCTTGTACTTCTTTTGTCAGCTTTTCTTCAGCTGCTGTAACTGTGTTTGGAAAGCACAGTTCTTGAGGTAGTATCTCGGTATCTTGTTGGTATGATGAACTCATAACAAAGTGTGTATCTAATAATTTTAAAATCTCATCAGTAGTTCTAATGGTTGTTTGTTTTTAATGGTATAATCACATTCTGAAAGTGGGTAAAATGTTATTTTGAGCAAGAACATCATGTGGTCACACAGACATCAAGATTTTGCTTATGAATCACCGCAATGGTTACAATCAAAACCAAACAAGCTTGGGAATCCAGGATGTGGAATTAAGGCAGGATCAAGTTTTGTATGATGAAGCCACCCATAATGCATTTCACAACATTAAGTTTTTTTGTTTTGATTGTCACCGTTGTTGTGATTCATATGCAAAATCTTGATGTCTGTCTTCAGGATGTGTGATCTTTTTAATGCTTTTAATAAAATTATAAACATTGATTGTACATTGATTTGTTGCTGTTTGTTGGTTAGGCCACATTCAGGCCTACTAACATTGAAGGCATTTATATCTCATCATTGACGGTAAGTACAGAGTTCTTGTTTTGCATGTTTTTTCCATGCTATACTTTAAAGGTTTGGTATGTACATGATTTACAGAGTGAAAGATGTGAATCTCCAAAATGCAGAAGTACAGCAAAATAACAAATATGTAATAATTTGGACTAGAATGATGCATCACATTTGATACATGAAGCTGTAGATTACTCTTGTAATGTAGACCCATTAGCATACCACACCCCTAATATTATAAAGAGTCTTGACATGTGTTCTATGAGTTTGCATGCATTTACATGACTATTTATTAACACATTTACTAAGGGACAGTACTACAGGGTATTAGAATGACATTACATTTTTCTGTGTTAGGGAGGAGTAAACCACCAGCAACACTCTCAAAACCAGACCGGCCTGATGAATATAGTGCTACTGCATCTCCACGGCCAGGTTGGTATATGGACGTGTATACATGCCGACTCTACTGTAAGAATATGCCTGTTCCTGATCAGTGTTATTGTTTTTCACCAATTCCATTCACTTCAGTGAGGGTTCCTTTGCCAGTACCTCCAGAGTTGCTTGAATTATCTACAAACAAGACCACATTGCCTTTGAGACCAGTGCAGGAAACTGTGTTCTGTCAGTGTAAGGGCTTAATGTAACTTACACTTACACATTTTACTTAATCAAATTTAAAACAGATTTAACATATTTAACAAATGTAATGCTCATATATGACTAATGTCACCCATGTCATCCTGCAGCCCTCCTCCCAGTGACCTCTGCACAGTCTACAGCCTCTACTCCTCCCTCAGGAGCCCCCGCAGTTGCTGGCCAGTCTTTCTCTGGACTCCCTGCAGCCTCTACTGGGTACCCCTCAACTCAGTTGGAGGAGAAGCATGCTGTTCCACCACTGCCAAGCTATGAGCAGGATGTGATAAGATGGCACTGCTCTCAAAAGCAGAGAATCTGGATGAAAACAGAAATGGAAGCCTTGGGACTGTGGCCAGGTTCTAGACCAGTGAGACATCCAATGAACATGATCTCCTTGTGGCGTTACCCACCTCAGCCTGAGCTTATTGATGCGGTCTATGAGCTGCCATCACCTAAATACTTTCAACTTCATCCATTCTTCATTTGGAAACCAGAGCACATCATTATGGAAAGAGTCCGCAACAACTACACTCTTCCATGTCCGTATGGCTGTCCGAATCCCCACGTTGTCTCATCAGGAGTTGGACGACCCCATGTCATTATTGGTAAAAGCAGCCGGTACTACATACTGGCCTCTCGGCTAAGCTGTAAAGGCTGTAAAAAGTACTGGTTTGCAGACAAACCCCAATGGATGGACATGCTGCCGAGTCGGTTCTGCAACATTTTGCCAGCTTTTCTGACACACAAGAAGGCCATATGTAAGACTGTGATGGATGAGTTGCGGCGCACAGCAAAGTCTCCCAGTGATATGGCCAATCATTTGAATGAAGCTCTCCACCTCAGGTATGAGCGTGCACACCTGCCTTACCTGTCCACTGTTAAGAACGTGCTGGATGGAGACGGTGGACTTTATGGTCAGCAGACCATCACAGGGGCACTAAGAGCAACAAATACTACTGCTCCATTTGGTGAGTATGGTGATGTGGTTGGCTGGTGCGGAGTAACAGTCTCACCCCACTATTTGGTTGACTGCCTCATTCAGGAGTACCATAGGCAGGAGAGCACACTCAATCTGCTCCTCCAAGGCATGTTTGAACAAGCATTAAGGGCTGACCATACCCGCAAGGTGGCCCGGAAGGTTGTGCTTGCATCAGGTACTATGTCGTCCTACGCTGTGATGAATGAAAACTGGATGATCTTGTCCTGGGTAATGCTGCAGTCTGAAAGTGATAAATCACTGCAGCCAATGTATGAGGGGCTGTCTCGTCGTTACATTTTAAAGTGAAGTGACATGTGGCCAAGTATGGTGACCCATACTCAGAATTAGTGCTCTGCATTTACCCATCCAAAGTGCACACACACAGCAGTGAACACACACCCGGAGCAGTGGGCAGCCATTTATGCTGCGGCGCCCGGGAGCAGTTGGGGGTTCGGTGCCTTGCTCAAGGGCACCTCAGTCATGGTATTGAAGGTGGGAGAGAACACTGTACATTCACTCCTACCACCTACAATCTCTGCCGGTACGAGACTCGAACCCACAACCTTTGGGTTATGAGTCCGACCGACTCTCTAACCATTAGGCCACAACTTTTCGCATGTCTGCCAAAAGCCAACTACCAGTGGGTTGACAGGTAAGAACCAGCCGTCACATTTTCCTTCCCACCTATATTATATTTGTAAAGTAAACAAAATATAGTATAGCAAATACATGTATCCGATGTATTTGAATGTTTAATATTTTAAATATACTTCTCTTTGTGTGTGGAACAGAGATTGCTGTGCTGCCTTCAGGATCCCAAACCCTGAGCCCCAGGAGCACCTCCTCTGGGATTCTTGGAAAACCACTGGTGCTATAGTGGCTGCGGCAACCTCTGGGCATCTCATCAACACCTGTGCCTCCCACAAAGAATATAACAGTGACATCAACATCAAGCTGGACTTGTTCCACTGCATGCGGCGGTTCGCCAGAGAGTGTCAGAGCACCATCCACTGCATAGTGTTTTCTGCAAGTTTCTGTCAGCAGCTTTTAGTGTTGTGGACCAGACGGACCTACAGAGGCTGAAGCAGGCTTATGTTTTCTGTGGGATAGTGCCTGCAAATACAACAAAGCAGCACATCAGGGAGCACTGCTGCACCAGGGTCCCACACCCCAAAGAGCTGCTGGAGAGTGTGGAGAGTGTTCTCCAAAGATTCTTTTTAGAATGCGATCCTGATGGTGTGCCACTGTTCAAACCACATTGAAGGTGTGGAGGATTCAGTGAGTCCACATCCTCAGAGGCTGCCTGAGTGACCCAGGGGTTACAGAGGGGATCCTCTATAGGCATGGTGGAACGGTCTAGCTGAACCCTGTGAAGGCAGCTGCTTTACCCGTGTGGATCCCTGTGAGAGGCACCTCTCAGCAGGAGGGGTTCCATTTCCATCAGGCGAGATGGGTCACAGGCACTCAGGTATCCACAGAACTTTTCCAGACACAGGGCATGATTGGAGTGGCTCGCTGGAATTTCCAGCGCCTTGTGAACCTGAAGCAGCCTGGAGTGAAGCTGCCTGCAGTTTTTGATCCTGTGCTGATTATGGAACTGAACAAGCTCTCAGACGTGGTGACAGGCCAGGCCAAGTACCCTGCCTTACTTGTCTCACAAACAGACACCAAAGAAAGGTTTGGACTGCAGTATGTGGAGCCTGGTTGTCGTCCTGTCCCCTTGGACTGAGACAAGCACAAGTCCCAGAAGGTACCTGTTGCAGGGGAGGGAGAGCATCAGTCCTCAGAGCCGTCTGCTCTCAGTGAGAGATTCCCACCTGATGACCCACCTGAGGAGGTGAGGGAGGAAAACTTTGCTCAGGTAAACTTGACTATTGTACTTACAAATATCCTCACACTCACTAAAACACAAAATGTACACTACCGGTCAAAAGTTTTTGGACGGTAAGATTTTAAATGTTTTTTTAAAGAATTCTCTTCTGCTCACCAAGCTTCATTTATTTACGAGCCAAAACAGTAATCTTGTGAAATATTTTTAAGTCAAGTCACTGCACCTTTATTTATCTGCCACTTTTAACAATACAGATTGTGTCAAAGCAACTGAACAGCATTAATTAGGAAAATAGTGTGTCAATATTGCAAAATGGCAACAGTAAACACTAATTTTTCAGTTAAAGACAGTTCATCATTGAATTCAGTGATGTCATCATCCAGCTTTAGTTTAAATAGTATCTTTGCAATCATTTGCAATTAAGTCAACGATATCGCTGGAAATGAAGTGTCCCCAACTAAGCAAGCCAGAGGCGACAGCGGCAAGGAACCAAAACTCCATCGGTGACAGAATGGAGAAAAAACCTTGGGAGAAACCAGGCTCAGTCGGGGGGCCAGACGACCAGACAAAACCAGCAGTTCAATTTCAGGCTGCAGCAAAGTCACATTGTGCAGAGGACTCATCTGGTTCATGTGGTCTTGTCCCGGTGGTCGTCTGAGACAAGGTCTTCACTGGGGATCTGTACCTGGGGCTCATCTAGTTGTCCTGGTCTCCGCTGTCTTTCAGGCCTGTAGAGGTCCTCTCTAGGTGCTGATCCACCATCTGGGCTGGATACTGATTGGATCTGGGTGACTGCAGTGACCATCTGATCTGGATACAGACTGGATCTGGTGGCTACGGTGACCTCGGAATAAGAGAGAAACAGACTAATATTAGCGTAGATGCCATTCTTCTAACAATGTAGCAAGTACATCTGGTGTTATGAGAAGTGTTCCCGGTTCCGGTTGACCTAATTAATGCAGCCTAAAAATCCTTTAACGGATTTGAATGTTAGAAATGTGTTAGTGTGTTATGTGTAGAAATGGGTCTTTAATCTAGATTTAAACTGCAAGAGTGTGTCTGCCTCCCGAGCAATGTTAGGTAGGTTATTCCAGAGTTTGGGCGCTAAATAGTCAAGTCAAGTTTATTTGAACAGCGCTTTTCACCATAAAAATCATTGCAAAGCAACTTTACAGCAAATTAAGTTTCTACAATATTTAGTGGTAGCTTATCAGTGGTGACTGTCAGTTAATGTACATATGGCAGAAATGTACGGAAAAATCAATTTAAGACGTAATAAAACAGACGATGAACACTATTAACAGCAATTATTATATGATGCAATCAAACTTATAGCAAAATGTGGTAATTCTGTATGTTGTTTCGGTGTTGGCATCATCTGAGGTCCTCTGAGGGGTTGGCATCATCTCTTCTCAGGTGTTCTGGATCCAGACTGAAGCTTGTGTAAATCCTAGTCCGTGGCAAAAAACAGAGAAACAAATAGAGACATAATTAGCGTAGCTGCTGTTCCAACCAAGCAAAATTGATTTGTTTAACCCAAACTAAAGAATAATAATGTGCATTTGATCAGATATAACTGCAGTACAAGATTATGAGATGCATTATTTGAATGCTTGGCCAAAGAGATGTGTCTTTAATCTAGATTTAAACAGAGAGAGTGTGTCTGAACCCCGAACGTTATCAGGAAGGCTATTCCAGAGTTTGGGAGCCAAATGCGAAAAAGCTCTACCTCCTTTAGTGTACGTTGCTATCCTAGTTACTACCAAAATCCAGAGTTTTGCGGACTTAGGGAGCGTTATGGGATTGTAGCGTGTAGAAGACTAGTTAGTACAGAGAGGCTAACTCCATTTTAAGGGCTAGAGGCAAGTAAATAATAATTTTGAAATGATACGTAACTTTAGATAGGTAGCCTGCAGCTACTGTAAACTTGGGTAAATCTGATCATATTATTTCTTGACCGTGGTACGGGAACTCTAGCCCTGCATTTTTTGGACAACCTGTAGCTTGTTTATTGAAGATGCAGGACAACCACCTAGCAGTGCATTCAATGTTCCAGTCATAGTCATGAATGCATGAACTAATCTTTTTCTGCATCAGAAACAGGTACATGTTTCGTAACTTGGGCAATGTTTTCTAGATTGAATATGCTTCCAAGTCTTGTTCAAAGACAATTGCGATCTTATATACACCAGATTTTGACTGTAAGAGGAAGTCAACCGTACATCCGTCTATTGCACATTGTAATTCACAAGATTCGGTGTAAACTGTCTTTTGGTCCAATAAGTAATATCTCTGTCTTATCCGAATTTAATAGGAGAAAATTATTGGTCATCCAATCTTTTAAATTTTTAACACACTCTGTTAGCTTAGATCATTTAGAAGTTTCGTCTGGTCTTGTTGAGATATATAGTTGAGTATCATCGGCATAACAGTGGAAACTAATCCCGTATTTTCTAATAATATTACCAAGGGGCAACATGTAAATCGAAAATAGCAGAGGACCTAGGACAGATCTTGTGGCACTCCATATTTTACTGGTTATAATTGAGATGACTCCCCATTTAAATGAACATAGTGTTAGCGATCGGAAAGGTAGGATCTAAACCTTAATCTTAAAGCCTGCCCTTGAATACCTGTATAGTTTTGTAATCGATCTATGAGTATGTCATGATCTATAGTGTCGAATGCAGCACTAAGATCAAGTAAAACTAGCAATGAGATACAGCCTTGGTCTGATGCAAGAAGCAAGTCATTTGTAATTTTAACAAGTGCAGTTGCTGTGCTATGGTGGGGCCTGAAACCTGACTTAAATTCTTCATAGAGATAATTTTTTTGCAGGAAGGAGCACAATTGAGCAGACACAGCTTTTTCTAAAATTTTTGACATAAAAGGAAGATTTTAGATGGGTCTGTAATTTGCCAGTTCATTGGGATCTAGTTGTGGTTTCTTAATAATAGGCTTAATGACTGCCAGCTTGAATGTTTTTTGGACGTGACCTAAAGACAACGCGGTTAATAATATTGAGAAGCGGGTTCTTCTGCTACAGGTAACAACTCTTTTAGTAATTTAGTGGGTACAGGATCTAACAGGCATGTTGTTGGTTTAGATGCAGTGATAAGTTTATTTAGCTCTTCCTGTCCTATAGTTGTAAAGCACTGCAGTTTATCTTTTGGTGCGATGAATGAAGCTGGAGTATTATACGCTGTAGAATCTACATTTGTTATTGTATTTCTGATGTTTTTTATCAGTGAAGAAATTCATAAAGTCATACTATTAAACTGTGCGGAAATAGTTAGATCGGGTGGCGTCTGGTTATTTGTTAATCTAGCCACTGTCCTAAATAAAAACCTTGGATTGTTTTGGTTATTTTCTATGAGTTTGTGGATATGCTTGGCCCTGGCAGCTTTTAGAGCCTGTCTATAGCTGGACATACTGTTTTTCCACGCAATTCTAAAACTTCCAAGTTAGTTTTTCTCCATTTGCGCTCCATACCTACGATTTTTTTTTCTTGAGAGAATGGGTATTTCTGTTGTACCATGGCGCAGTACGTTTTTCTCTTAACCTTTTTCAATTTGATGGGGCAACAGCTTCTAATGTATTAGAAAAGATAGTGCCCATGTTACTAGTTATTTTGTCTAGTTCATGTGTACTTATGGGTACACAGAGCAGTTGAGATAAATCAGGCAGGTTATTTGTGAATCTGTCTTTGGTGGCTGGAACAATAGTTCTGCCCGGACGATAACGCGGAGCCATATAGTTAATATCAGTAATACGCAGCATGCACGATACATGTAAATGGTCAGTAACATCATCACTTTGTGGTATGATATCTTTATCAGTAAGATCAATTCCATGCGATCTAATTAAATCTAGCGTATGATTAAAACGATTAGTGGGCCCGGTGACGTTTTGCTTGATTCCAAAAGAGTTTATTAGGTCAGTAAAAGCAAGTCCTAATGCATCATTTATATTATTAACATGAATGTTAAAGTCTCCGACAATTGGGGCTTTATCAACAGTAACCAATAGGTCTGAGAGGAAATCTGCAAATTCTTTTAGGAAATCTGTATACGGCCCTGGTGGTCTATACACAGTAGCCAGAGCAATAGATACGATAGATTTATTTTGCATATATGACAGTGTAACATTGAGCATTAGTATTTTGAATGAGTTAAACATGTATCCTGTCTTTTGAGTAACAT
Source organism: Sinocyclocheilus anophthalmus (assembly GCA_018155175.1). Taxonomy (NCBI): domain Eukaryota; kingdom Metazoa; phylum Chordata; class Actinopteri; order Cypriniformes; family Cyprinidae; genus Sinocyclocheilus; species Sinocyclocheilus anophthalmus. The sequence goes on from JADLZN010010433.1 coordinate 56,149, forward strand.
TGAGAATATTACTATATATTGTTGCAACACCGCCGCTATGGCCAGTCTGACGGGGCTCATGCTTATTATAGTAGCTTGGTGGAGTAGACTCATGTAGACCAATATAATCATTAGGTTTTAGCCATGTTTCAGTCAAGCAGAGTACATCAAATCTATTATCTGTGATCATTTAATTTACAGTAACTGCTTTGGGTGTGAGTGATCTATTGTTTAGGAGCCCAAACTTTAAAAATCGTTTTTGTTCATTTATTTGACATTTGTTTCTGGTTTAAATCACGATCAGATTTTTTCTAGATCCTGCATTAAATTTATTTTGACCTCACTATTCGGGGAACAGACACAGTCTTTATAGATTGTACAGCGTAAGTACTTCTATCATTTAAGCAGGTATAACAAAAGTCATCAGGGGAGTTATTTGAGATTTGACTTACTTGTCACATGGAGCGCAGCGTCCTGGAGATGGTGTCCGACATGAGTTCCGCTCCACTCTGCTGGGGTGCAGGCCATCAGCGCGAAAAAGCCTGGGACGCTCCCAGAAAAGATTCCAATTAATAACAAAGAGCAGTTTCTGTTCTTTACAACATGGCAATAACCATTCATTTAAAG
>JADLZN010010433.1:63118-89789 GCA_018155175.1 Sinocyclocheilus anophthalmus
TGCCTTCATTGGGCTTATGGTTACTGGGTGACCGAAGTGACTTTTGTGACTGTTACTCCTCCCATTTGGAGTGAGTGGGTGACGAAATGCAAGTGGGCTGGTGTCGGCACCCTAGATTACCCTTAGCGAGCGTAGTGGTTTACCACAGGGAGTGGGATTGCTACAAGCCGGATGCGCAACTGGTCAACTTCTGTATTTGAAGCCTTTGTGGTTTCTGTGCCACCGCGTTGTATTTATTTAACAAGCATGGAAAGACAGCGCTTTCTTATATGTGACGGGATCCAAACCCTGGACTTGCTCTCTTTAGTGCCGGGCCCAAACAAAGATTGCATCAGCTCCTCTAGCCCTATCAGCAACTCGTGTGCTTTGAGCGTTCTTACTGACCGCGCAAGCCAGCATCGTCCACCTGCGTTGGTGGTATAGTTGTGAGCATAGCTGCCTTCCAAGCAGTTGTCCCGGGTTCGATTCCCGGCCAACGCATTTCCTTTGGTTTGGGCTGAAGTCAAAGCAGAACTCCTTCTGTAACCTCTGGCTGCACCAAAACCTTTTGGATGTGTCGTTCGGCAGCAGAAAAACACCAGCTCTCCCCATCGGGTAATCGAATCCCGGTCTTTCGCGTGACAGGCAGAGATACCATTCACTATACCAATCAGACACACAATATATATTTTTTTAGTTATATTTAACAAATACTCTGTAACACCCCTCAGTTAACAAGCCATATGAGGGTCTATGGACCCTTCCCCGAAATGCACCTAACACCTCAGAAAGTCAGAACAGGCCTCTGCTTCCATGGCAAGCAAGGCTAATATCACTGGTTTTATTGCCCAAAGGAATGCGGGCAGAGAAACTCACAATTTTTTAACCTTAGGAAAGAAAATGCCCATAAATATGGACTTGTCTCTAATTAATTCATAAAAAAACCTTTCTGTGAGTGAACACATATTCTCCAGGTCATTGTGTATATTATTGCTGTCTTGTATATTGTCTGTTGTATTGTAGATTGTTTTATGCATGCTTATGATAGAACCACTTTTTCATGTAACCTTACATATACCATGTTTAGTATCTATGAATTCGCTTTCTGATGATCTAAACAAGAATGTATTTTATTTGTTGGTACGTAGGCAATATATTAGTGTTCTAAGAATCTTTAGTAATTTTGATTCGAGTTCCATATGCAAATTACCATGTTCTCACACAAAGGGTCGTAAAACTCCCCAATATCCAACCTCCTGCTTGAAACTTCAGCCTTTCTCATTGGACAAGCCCATCCTAAGAGGCGGGAATCTTCTCAGACTTTAAAAGGGCCAACGCACAGTTCCGCCTAGAGTGCTTTTTCTACTAAGTCTTCTGTGTCCGAGTGGAGAACCTGAGCTGGTGTTGCCCAACACATAGCTCAGGCAGGCTGCGGTTAGGTTAGATTCTGAGAAGATGAGGATGTGAGCTAGAACCCCTCTAAGGACACCCTAAGTCTGCGCCAGGCCTCGGGCCTTGACTTTCCATTCACCAAGATCCTCTGACTCAAACTGGTTCTTTTTCATTAACCAACTTCAGCAAAGATCAACTTGAGCCTTCAGATTGCATCAGGCATCTCTTTCAGACAGACAAGACATGCAAGTATCAAACTTAGTCTTATTAATTGATACATTAAGTATCATTTGCACCTTTTTACAAAGGTGTGTTTGAACTAAGAAACTGATGTTTCCTTCAGGCTGTAAATCTGCTGAATATCAAATGGTACCATAGCGTCATGTTTTTATTTCTCTTCTTTTTACTGCCTAAGCTTTAACCCTTTTCCTACACCAACTGTATGTGTGTGTGTGTGTGTGTGTGTGTGTATGTTAGACTAGTTTAAGTGTTGTTAATAAAGATGTAGTTATATGTAGTTAATAAAGTCTTACTTGTATCACACTTGACGTTGTTCATTGTTTGCTCATAACTGGAGTCCCTAATCATGCAGATTTATGCTACATGTTCTGAGTAGTATTGTACAGTGAGAAAGTTATTTTCCTTAACCAGGAAATTAACGTTCTTAGAATTAACAGAGAGTTGACACTGAGAGGTCAAATGAATGCTTACAGCGGATCTAAATATTTATAGTTAATTATAACTAGTTATGATTAATTATTAATATTTCCCCTTTGAGCTGATTCGCTAGACTAACGAGGAGTTGTGCAAAGCAGTTGTGCAGCTGTAGCTGTTTTCATGTTTGTTTGCTTGTCCTTTTTCATTTTTATTTTTTTTCACCTTACAGCACCACCAAGTGACCAGTCACAGCACCCTTTTTCACCTGACCACAGACTGAGCCAGTTAAACAACTGGTTAAACAAAGCAGATGTTTTTTTTCTCACTTTTTTTCTTTTAAACGTTTTTCTTCTGTCCTTCGTCTTCCTTTTTGGGTACTCAATGATCCAGAGAGCTGTTCAGAAAGAGGAGTTCGGTCATATGCTGGCTATGTGTGGTGCCTGTGCGAAAAGAAGTCACTTACGCTCTTGAAAAATCAGCCCCTGGTGGGCTTTCACTTTTCGAGTCGATCGGACTGACTGATGCCTAGCTGTAGCTGTTTTCATGTTTGTTTGGTTGTCCTTTTTCATTTTATTTTTTTTCACCTTACAGCACCACCAAGTGACCAGTCACAGCACCCTTTTTCGGCTGACCACAGACTGAGCCCGTGCATAGGTGTGCCGATTTGGGTGAAGTCATTTCATTCCTTTCTGGAGTTATAGCCATTTTAGCAACCTCCGCCACTCGACCTTCGAACGTTTTGAGGTCCCCTCGCCAAGGTGAATGGAAATTTCCACTTTTTTTGGATGACTGTTGACAGTCAGACTCCAGAGAATCTTTCTGCGCTGCTTTGGGTCGGACTGGGCCAAATACCTGGCAAAAGCTTGGAAAAGTAGGTTTTAGAAAAAATCTAAAATAGCCGAAAATTTTATCAGAGCTATGAGCCAATCCGAGACCTGCCGCTCGTTCGGCTCGAGTCAAAGATTCCGATGACATAAGGCACGTGGCCTTCCGTCGCTGCAGAGCCACCGTCAGGCCGATCGGGGCGAGGCTCGGTGACATCGCAGACGGGGGTGGGTGCTACCATCCCCCAGCGTTTCAGGTCTCCGTGACTTATCGGCGCCTAGATGGGTGTGGCATTTTCCGAAGTACTCCTCGCTGCAGACTGTAGCGCGGTGATGTCACGTACCTACGTCACGTATGTGTTTACCAGTGTTGGGAGTAACGCGTAACAAAAGTAATGCATTACAATAACTGATTACTTTTTGTTGTAACGCAGTAGTGTAAGGCATTACTAATTAGTTTTCAGTAATATTTTACTCGGTACATGTTCAGTAGCGCATGCGTTACAACACGTTTAGCCTAAAATTGAATTGTTCAAAGAAAATAAAAAAACAGCAAGACTGCGAGATATTAACGAATCAAAAATTCTGCAAGTAAGTTCTATTTTCTGTTCGTGGTCAGTCAATAGCCGCGTGTGGTGTCTAAGTTTGTAAATAAAGACTAAACGACAGCTTCTGATATATTTGTTTAGCGATTTATTTCATTCATCTCCCTCTCGCTGGTGGAACTTTGTATTGTGTGACGTAGTTCAGTGAAGGCGTGTTTAGGGCGGGGTTTACAGGAGTGCCGCGAGGCTACTGGCCCGACAGTGGAAACGCGCCATGATTCCAAGTAGATTTCGGCCTCTCTGTGCTCGAGGTCCGAGGCTATTAGCCCCGCCCGGCTCGCTGTAAGCAACTGGCCAGTGGAAAAGCGGCTAATGGGTGATGGCAGAAGACTGTACATGCGCGAGATGGACGTATGCGCATCTTGTCATGGCATTAGAGTTTACATATAGTCCTGTTGTGTCTAATATGAATAGACCCAAGCTATTCACAGATATTGCCAGATAATCACTTTACCTCTACCATACTTTTAACAGACTTGTATCGTTTGCGATTCTGGCTGTCATCCTTTCTTGCATTGTCTTGAGCCTTCACTTGGCCAATTATAGCTATATTGTTAGTAGCCTGGATAGCCCACAGTCATTATGCTACACCATATATCCTCTACTGGATATAAAATGCTCTGCAGTACATTGTCATTTTAGAATGTTAAATTCTACTTCTGTAGTTATTTTGGTGAAAGTAACTCAAAAGTAATACAGGAGTCATGTAACGCATTACAATTCTGAGACAGTAATGTTGTAAGGTAAGGAATTACTTTTAAATAACAGTAACAAGTAATCCTTAATGTATTACAGTTTGGAAGTAACTTGCACAACACTGGTGTTTTCGTATGTGCATGTCTGTAACACGCATGCGCGCCGTACGTACTGCCGTTAATGCGCATGTACAGGTCAGGTTCATTCACTTCCGGATGTATGGTGGATTCAAAATTCGGTGGCAGTAAGTCAAAGAACATTAACTTACTTGTGTTTTTTTTTAAAACAATGTGTGTTTGTGTTAACGGTTTTTAATTGCAAGGATGCTTTGGTCATAATCATAGATGGCAAATGTGTACGATTTCAGACATTTATGACATGTTTTATGATATGTGTTAGTATTCGAAGTGACAGGGATTCTGCTGCTGGTCTTTAAAGGGTCTTTAAAAGTCTTATTTCGCCTAAAATGAGCCTTTAGAGATGTCTTAAAATAGAGCAGAAAGACTTATATTAATAAAGTAGGCTAATGACACTGATTGTTGTCATCTTTTTCATTAACTAACACTATCAAATATTAATAGATACTGTAACAAATGTATTGCTCATTGTTAGTTCTGTTAATGCAGTTAACTAATGTTAACCAATGACAGCTTATTGTAAAGTGTTACCTCTTAAATTTACCTTCATGTGACTCAAGAAATCCTTTAAATGTGAGATATAGAAACCTTTAAAAAAAAATTAAAAAGCGAAAACATGACCAATGTACGCATGTTAAAAATACGTAATGTGACGTTAAACTGGATGTTTTTTTTATCAATTTATTTACACTTTCATGTCCTCCTCAGTCACTTCTGAGTCTTCCACGGTGGGTATTACTGCTCTACAGGATGTGCAACCGAAGTACAGTCTAGCTGAAATAACATGTAAGGTGTTTTTTTTTTTTGTTAATTTTGTTTTGTTTTTTAAATTACTGTTAGTTTTTTTTTTATTGTTTTAAGACTAACAAAAAAAGACACATTGTAGTACTTTGCTGTTATTTTCATAGCTAAACCATGCCTTAATGGAGACGGGACCAGCCGATGAATTTTTGGCATCTGTTGGAACTACAGTCCTAACCAGGATGGATTTCCTTACTTTAGGGCACCAAAGTGATGTAGAAGCAACAGTGAGATGCAGCAAAAATTATATATTATATTAATTATATATTAACCCATGCAGTACAGTATAGTACTATGTGCCCTGTTATGTCCTTAAATTTTCACAGATTGTAAATGCATTTCTTTGAATGTTAACAGATTTTGAATGCCTGTCTTTCTGTTGTGAAGGATATTGCTGACCTTCAGGTAATACAAAGACTTCCCTTGATCAAATATTCTGTATGCACGATGTGTGGAAAAAATGGGAATGTGGTTCCTTACTTAATTGTTGCACTTTTACTTAACAGGGCATAATGGTCCATGTCTTTAATTCAAATGTGACAGTGACTTGGTTGCCACCCTTGTGCGCAGACCCAATGTGCAATGTTCCTGTGAGTATCATTGTTTTGTGACTGAGGCAGTATGAAGCCATTTAAAAATATATATATATTCTAAATAACTTATCTATCTATAAATGTCTAAATTGATTTTATATTTACTTTTTTATTTAGGAAAATCTAGCAAGTCATGATAATTCTACTGCCCTCCTGGTCAGAAAATCATTGGAAGATCTGTGTAGGTCTCAAAATAATCATCTTTAATGATCAAATAATCAGAAAATGTTTAAATGTTCTGCTTGGGTATTTCATACCTTACAAATGTAAAGGAAAGTGCTAGCACTTGACAGTTGATGTCAAAGTTACATTGTTTTAGAACATGAAGCCAAGAAATAGAGAGATCTATTGTCTTGATTCCCTTTCCGGACGTGGCTTCAGTGATTGCCGTTTCATGAACAGTTACAGGTCTTACGAGTGAAATGTTCAAAGTTCATGAGTTCAGGGTTATGGTAGTTCTGTTTTAAACCCTATATCCCCATTTTTGTTTGCTTTTTTTTTAAACTTAATTAATTAATTCAGATTTAGCTGTCTTTTCGTGTGTTTTTAAAATGTATTTTTTACTTCTGCTTACTTACACTTTTAAATTACTTACACTTATATGATATTACTCTTAACAGGCAACTAGCAAAACGTGTCATTCCTGGGCCATGGAGGGAGTACAGCTGTAATGACATTACAGTAAGCACCAATTGTACTAAGGCTTGCATACTAGCCTCTGTGATGCATTTAATTTCTTTATATTTTTATAATATTATGATGTTTTTTTTTGTTGTTTTTGTTCAGGCTGTAATTTCTCAGTCGCTTCCCGACACACACAAGTCGAAATAATCTGGGAGTGTTTTGTTGTTTTGGCTACTTTCCACTGCAGTGTTTTGTAACCTAAGTCCCCACAAGAGGTGTGTCCTCTGCCCTCACCAGAAAGTATTAAATATTTCCTCATCTGACAAGAACTTTGCATTGAGGTTTTGTTTATTGTATTACTTGATAATAGAAAACCAAATGTTTGGTATATTATTGTTACCATTGTTCCCCTGCTAAAATAGCGTTACATAAATTTTGTCATTGCGTAATTAGATTGACCGGCCCTGCTTGCTGGTTTGGGGCATTTTGATTTCAATGAAGTAAGTCTTAAATTCCAAAGTCATTTATTTAGAGATCCTTAGTTACCATTAGCTCACCAGTGCTCTATTTTACAGTATGACATGCCAACAATTAGAAGGTGGTGGTGTATGCTTCTGCTGAGTAATTATCCATTGAAGTAAGTCAGATCAAGTTGTACTGTATGTGAAATGTTGCCAACTAATCTGTAAATATAAATTTAACAGTTTAAATTAAATAGTACAAAGAAGTGTTTTTATGATGGCGCATATTGCTGCCACGTGTTATGTTGTTTTATGATATAATATGTTGTTTTATGATATTTCGTTTTAATAAGATAATTGTCATTTTAACAATAACTCGTTATTACGAGAAAATATGTCGTTTATACAACATAATCGAGTGGACAAAATAAATGTTTGTGGCAGCAATGCGCTACCGTACGTTAACTATAAAGTGCAAATAATTTCATTACATATATCAGTCTAAACCTGTGAATTCCAAATCTTCTGTCATTAAGATCAAACTCTCTTCATAAGCTCTTTATATTTTAAACATTTGAAGGTCAAACGCGGAACGAAAACAACTCAGAAAAAAGAGGAGACTAGAAAGAGCAGGTATGGGTTCTACTTTAATTCTTGTACAGCACAATTAACAGGGTTTTGACATTGATGCTACTCTTATTACTCTCCCATTTAGAGGCAATGGAAGCCCCCCCACCTGTTGATTACTTGACCAAGGTAAGCACAGTATAAAATCCTGTCAGTCTATCAGTTTCCTTTTTTAATATGTGTTAGAAAACACTCTCTGTCTTGAGATATGCCTCACCCCTCCTTTTTTCCCCCTCTCTCTTATTCCCCCTCCTTTCTTTCCCTCTCCCTCTCACTCTCCCTCCTCTATCTGTTCTCTCTCTCTTGTATGCTGTTTTAATGTCTCTTACTCATATTCGAGGTAGGCAGGCTTAAATGTATACATTAGTTGTTTGGTTCAAATGTCCAAATAAGGAGATGAATGCTAGGATTACGAGGTAAAGGAGTTAATGCTGAACTGTGAGGAGGGTTCAGCATTCTTGGCCAGGAAGTCTATTCCTAATATGTACATGTTTTTCTGTATATGTGGCGATTTTATACAAAACACATGTTCTTGGCCAAACATCCTGTATGTGTATGTCACCCTATCCTCATTGGTTAAGAGGGTGAAATTCCCCTCGACTTGCCTATATAAGATCTGTATTTCTATGAATAAATTGAAGTATTGAGAATACAATTTGATATGTGTGTTTTCTTGCTTCCCGGCCGTATACACTTTTGAGGGACTGAGAATTTTTCAAGGCGGCAAAAAGAGATATCGAGGGATCAATTGTTATTTTTATTAACAATATGTCTTATCTACAGTCACATTTTAGACTGACTGTTGGTTATTTTGGACAGATGCCACTGGAGATCCTTGGGCAGATCCTGTTGAGAGTGGTCTCAGACGATGGAGACATGGCCTTTATGAGACTTTCTCTCATGCGCAAGCTTTTTAGGGACATTGTCAGTGAGACAAAATTCAAAGAAGAGGCCCACTTCATGTGGCTAGACAGTAAGTTCTTTAACGTGTAGTGGGTACTGTAAAAAGTATTTGAGTGTCTGTCTGTCTGTTTGTCTGTCTGTTTCCTCTCATCTATCTGTCTGTTTTTTGTTGGTAGACTGTATTGCCATCAACTGTAAAACTTTCAAATAAATTTTTTTTTTCAAACTTTCAGGCTATGCTTTCTCCAACCTAAATTTAAAAAAAAAAGTGTAACCTTCTTTTTTTTTAAAGTTAAACCTCTCTTTTTGCTCATTTTATCAGTAAAAGAAAACATGCCTAATAACTGTGCACACCTGAATGTAAGGAGTTTTTCACTTCCAGCCTTCATGGACAATTATACAGGTGCATCTCAATAAATTAGAATGTCGTGGAAAAGTTAATTTATTTCAGTAATTCAACTCAAATTGGGAAACTCGTGTATTAAATAAATTCAATGCACACAGACTGAAGTAGTTTAAGTCTTTGGTTCTTTTAATTGTGATGATTTTGGCTCACATTTAACAAAAACCCACCAATTCACTATCTCAACAAATTAGAATACTTCATAAGACCAATAAAAAAACATTTTTAGTGAATTGTTGGCCTTCTGGAAAGTATGTTAATTTACTGTACATGTACTCAATACTTGGTAGGGGCTCCTTTTGCTTTAATTACTGCCTCAATTCGGCGTGGCATGGAGGTGATCAGTTTGTGGCACTGCTGAGGTGGTATGGAAGCCCAGGTTTCTTTGACAGTGGCCTTCAGCTCATCTGCATTTTTTGGTCTCTTGTTTCTCATTTTCCTCTTGACAATACCCCATAGATTCTCTGGGGTTCAGGTCTGGTGAGTTTGCTGGCCAGTCAAGCACACCAACACCATGGTCATTTGTGCTTTTGGTGCTTTTGGCAGTGTGGGAAGGTGCTAAAATCCTGCTGGAAAATGAAATCAGATCTTCAAAAAGCTGGTCACAGAAGGAAGCATGAAGTGCTCCAAAATCTCTTGTTAAACGGGTGCAGTGATGTTGGTTTTCCAAAAAACACAATGGACCAACACCAGCAGAATGACATTGCACCCCAAATCATCACAGACTGTGGAAACTTAACACTGGACTTCAAGCAACTTGGGCTATGAGCTTCTCCACCCTTCCTCCAGACTCTAGGACCTTGGTTTCCAAATGAAATACAAAACTTGCTCTCATCTGAAAAGAGGACTTTGGACCACTGGGCAACAGTCCATTTTCTTCTTCTCCTTAGCCCGGTAAGACGCCTCTGACGTTGTCTGTGTTCAGGAGTGGCTTAACAAGAGGAATACGACAACTGTATCCAAATTCCTTGACACGTCTGTGTGTGGTGGCTTTTGATGCCTTGACCCCAGCCTCAGTCCATTCCTTGTGAAGTTCACTCAAATTCTTGAATCGATTTTGCTTGACAATCCTCATAAGGCTGCGGTTCTCTCGGTTGGTTGTGCATCTTTTTCTTCCACACTTTTTCCTTCCACACTTTTAACTTTCTGTTAACATGCTTGGATACAGCACTCTGTGAACAGCCAGCTTCTTTGGCAATGAATGTTTGTGGCTTACCCTCCTTGTGAAGGTGTCAATGATTGTCTTCTGGACAACTGTCACATCAGCAGTCTTCCCTATGATTGTGTAGCCTAGTGAACCAAACTGAGAAACCATTTTGAAGGCTCAGGAAACCTTTGCAGTTGTTTTGAGTTGATTAGCATGTCACGTATTCTAATTTGTTGATAGTGAATTGGTGGGTTTTTGTTAATGTGAGCCAAAATCATCACAATTAAAATAACCATAGACTTAAACTACTTCAGTCTGTGTGCATTGAATTTATTTAATACACGAGTTTCAAAATTTGAGTTGAATTACTGAAATAAATAACTTTTCCACGACATTCTAATTTATTGAGATGCACCTGTATGTATATATATATATATATATATATGCATACTGTGGTGCAAAGATCATAGGCCACCACTTGCTTTGTTGTTTTAGCAATGCTTTAATTAGCATCCATATTTATTTTCCAGTCTCTTTATTAAGATAAAAACAGAAAATAAAGGTGATACATAAAAAATAAAAAAAAAAATCTGAACAAATGGCTTCATTAGCCAAAATCTGTATGTAGTGTGATCATCTGGACTCCTTCCAGTTTTTCAAAGAAGAAACTCTCCAGAAGTTCCTTCTGTTGCTCAAGTGTAAAGGGGGTCATGCCAAATACTTGCCACTTTAGCCTATAGAAGCTGTTTTACTGATTTTTAATATGGCATACAAAGTTCATGTATTTTCTTGATGTTTTACAATTAAGAGGCTGAGAAAAAAAATTATATATGGTCTTTATAGCATTGCTAAAACATCAAATGGTGGCCTAAGACTTTTGCCTGATACTATGTATATAAAACAAAGAATTTCTAGACATTCACAGTACATTGTGGACTTATAGACATTTAGTGATACTTTGAGATGGTGACAACATTCATAAATTAATTTAAATATAAAGGGATGAATATTTTGTGAATATGTGTGGCATAATGTAAAAAAAAACTTTAAAACAGTAGTTTTATTATTGTGTATCTGACTTTGAAATGCATACAGACCACATAATGGAATGTCATGGAGGGCTACTGCTCTGTAGGGTTTAGTTCCAACACACCTGTCTGTAATTTTCAAGTAGTCTGTTATTAATTGGTTTGATTAGATTGTTCAGGTGTGTTTAATTAGGCTAAGAAAAAGACTACAGAGCAATGTTGACCTAAGTTGAACTTGAGACTGCTTGCTCAAACTGCCTTCAGTTTTGCATGAGCTACACAGAGTAACATAGTGGATAACCTGGATAAAAGAGCCTTGCTCAAGGACACACTGGTGGTGATGGCTGCAGAGATTGAACCAGCAACATTTTCTGCTTACCAGTTCAGAAGTTTTGCTCACTACACCACAAAAGTAATAAAGCTACACCACAAATTAGACTGTAATTGTAAACAATTAAATTAGGCAAGAAATGGAATGCTGATAATATGAATTTAAATTTTTTAAATTTATTTAAAAGTTTTATAGGTAGTGATGCTCACGGAGAGCAGGCACACAGATGTTTGGAGCAGACACAGCAGTTGCCATATTATCCCGCGCGTGATCTCCCACTCTTGCCTGAGGGTTGTGGGGTTCAGGGGGGGCCGTCATCATAGTCTTCCTCATTCTCTGCCTCAATGATGTCCCCATTGAGAAGAGCGAGATTGTGAAGCACTGCGCAGCATGCAACAACATCAGGCACAAAGGCAGGGCTGATCTCTAAGGCCTTGAAGAAATTAGAGTGCCAGCGTGTCTTCATCATCCGAAAGCTCTCTCAACGATGTTCCAGGTACGGGAGTGCTTGCTGTTGAAACGAGGCTGCACAGGGTTCTGTACAGGCTCTCTGTATGTCGTGATGAAGCAGATGGGTGCACTCAGACAAGGATAGCCACCATCCCCGAGGATGCACTTCCCTGGCGGTGGGTACAGGCTGCCAGTATACACAGGACTGTTCCTCAACATCCTGACATCATGCACAGACCTAAGATATCCCACAAAAATATCAATAAATATCCCTTGGGGATCAGAGATGGCCTGGAGTTGGATGGAGTGAAACAACTTCCTGTTGTAGTAACCGTGGGAGTTCTTTGCTGGAGGTTTCATTTGGATATGATAGCCATCTATTGCACCAACTGCCCTGCTGAAAGCTGGTGACCCAGCCAGCTGTGCAATTCCTGCTCCCACTGCCTCCAGATCATCACCGGTTGGAAAGCAAATCATCCTCCTCAAAATTCCCAGGACTGCTTTGCTCACTCTGTGCACAATATTATGCACAGAGGTCTTGGGGATATAGAAGGTCTGTGACACTACCCTGTAGGATACTGCATGGACCAGCCAGTAGAGGAACACAAGCACCTCGATGTCCCTTTCCCTCCCATAGTCAGATTCCAGTCTGAGTGCACCAATGAGGGACCTGATGGACGGCAGAGACAGGTGAAAGTTGGCACGGGGGTCAGCTGCTTCATCCAAATAAAGTCACAGAATCTGGGACAGCTGTGTTTAGATGGCAGTAGGATGTGGGGTTCACCACCTGTAAATATGTGATCGTTAGAATGTGTTGACTTGTATTCATTTATTGCGATGCTTAGTTTTATTCAGTCATTTACTAATTGTTGTTCATGTTTCCTATTGTTGTCTAAATAATATATAATTGCATTAATGAATGCATTAATTCATTGCTTGGACTGAAAATTTATGTATTCACATTGGTTGAATTTGTCTATTATGCATGCATAGTTATTTCATATAACAATACAATGAAATTACATTTGTGCTTGTTTTACTAAAATATTTAATTTTCAGTACGAAAATATGCAATATAATTAACTATTGGTCAGCATTTATCATTTTTACGAAAGTGTTGGGGTGAGCTAGCAATGCAATTAATCTTGGGCTAATTTGAATTTTTAAGTATTGATACTTACATTTTTCGAGTGTAAAATCAACAGTCTTCTCCAAAGGCGAGATCTTTGAGCAGCTGCCTGACGTCTCCTTTGTGAAGACAATATTGCAATCATTTTGTTCAAGAAAACTGTACAAGGTGGTATGGTTGTCATGCTACTGATGAAATCAAGTGTTAGTGCACCTGTCAGTCATATCTTTTAAATTGTTGTGCTTGGTATAACGTTGCAGGTCACATGATAACGTCAACACAGATTCATCACCCATGTGAGTAAGCCGTACAGTAGGTGGCGGTAATACTCCTAAGTAGTGAATGGCCATTAAAGAAGAAGAAGAAGATAACGTCAACATGGCGGATGAAGTCCGGATCTCATTCATACTTTAGGAGATTTGGCTGTAGAGTACGTACTCTTTTAGCGCTTGTTAAGTACTTATTGAACTTTAGTACCTACTCATTGAGTATGCGATTTCGAACGCAGCCTCTGTGAATATGTAAGTGATTGTTGAGTATTAGTGATGAACCTGCTGTTAACAAGCAGAATCACTGAGGTAAAGAGAATCAAGAACAGAACACTGAAAAGAGACGAATGGAAACACAAGACATCACAACACATTATTACACTAATTACTAACCAGTTTGACTTTATTTCTGTCATACGTTTACAGAAGCTCTTATTGAGAATTAATAGAGGTTCAGATGTTTGTGTTTTATTGAAAATGTTTGGTCTGAATTACTGTTTTGTTGGTCAGTGTTTGCTTTAGTTGGGCTCCTGACTTTTTAATATCAGCTATTTCTCTGGATGTTATAATTGTGGTTGTAAAAAACATTTATTACAGCAAAAGAAGAGAAAATAAGATGACTAGTGAATGCTTATTAAATCCATAATGAAAAAAAAAAATTGCACCACAAAAGAAACACACAGATATGTATCACAGCAATGGTAGCAATTTAAAAAAAAAAAGATAAACTCTTAATATCACAACACAGACTTCAAAACGTCACAATAAAAACACCAGCAAAATAATACATGCAAATAAAGAAAATTGTGAGTGCATGCTGGGAGTTTAATTTTATGCTGGCACCCAGCATGCATTGCGGAATGAAACTTTTGTCACCATTGTTGAGATTCCTGTGCTGATTGTTAATGTCTGTGAGGGTCAATGTGAGGCTGGATTTCAAAATGTTTTTTAAATTTTAAAAAATTATTGATTAGTGAGAAATTGTTTAGTCTCATGCTGCAGAATCACAGAACTACTACACTCTATAAAACACTTATGTGAGTAAAGATTAAACACTGGTTCAGATCAGAGATTCAGATGAGTCCACTATAATTACGGCATCATCATAGCATAACCAAAATCAACTGAATTTCTTTGCGCCATAACAAATGCACTTTTTGAACACAGTTACAACAGACAGAAAATGTCTCAAGGTTCAAGGGCACAACTAAAGCAAACACTGACCTCCATAACGCTAACTACAAACTTTATTATTTTCAATAAAACTTTTATAATTTGCAATAAAACTAAACTGGTTTCACACTCAGTGTGAAAGGGTCTTAAAGCTGAAGCTGGAAGTCAGTTGTTGTTCTTGTATTGCTGCTTGTTTCTTTGTCCTTGAGTGATTCTGCTTGTTATCATCAGGTGTTCATCAGTCTCTGAATTCACTTCCTTTTATTCAGTCGGTCAAGTAAACTCATGTAAGGAAGAGTGAATCAGGGTAGAGGGTGTGATTTTGCACACAGCCTCTGAGTGTTGACTTTGAGCTCTGTTAATTCACAGTATATTCCTGTAGGCTGCTTTTTTGAAAATGCCAAATATTACCCAGTATGCATCGTTTTCTACAGAATATTACTGTTTTTATAGAAAATGGTATGTTACTGTCAGAATTTGGCCATTTTTCTACAGCAAGGGTTAACAGTGTGTGCAACTTAGTTACTAGAAACGAGAAATCAATTAGGTTCTCTGTGTGGTACGATAGAAGACAGCCGTATGATTTCTATGAGCGTGTTCTGGCCACATGACTGAGCGCTCGAATAAACGCAAGGGATTTAAATATTAGTCCATTTATTCTAAGCAAGTGCAAGCAGCTATTAAAAAATATTAACACAAATATGGGCGTTTTTTTTCTCCTCCGGTGAGTTGTATTTGTTGTCATTGTAGGCTACTTTGCGTGTCCCAAAATTTAAAGCGCTGGCACATGTAAACACCATATCAGATTAAATAACGTCTCATGTAAACAGTCCACCGAATCTTTCAATCGGAATGACAAAAAAGTGTACATGTAAACGTGGCTTGTGACAGGTATGATTTATTATGTTCTTTTCCCACTACAGCTAGACTGAGTCGTCTTGTCATTAATGAAGTGCATATTTACATATACGAGCGATCATTTGAAGTGTATTCTATGTTGTATACACAGCGAAAATAGCCTGTATTTGACAGAAATTACAGAATCCTCAGCAAGCAGACTATCTACATAGCATCGTTAATGTTTATATGGTTGTCAGTGAATGGGACACTAAATATAATTTTGGCTTTAATAAGATTTTCTCAGTAAATAGGCAGTAAACCAGGTGTTCTCTGTGATTTTTGTTCATTCTGACAGCAAAACACTTGAATGCAACAAGTTTGTAATCACGACTTCTGAAATAGGAATTAGGAAATTTCAGATAGCATGTGAAGGCAGCATTAGGCCCTGGTATTAAATTTAATATTCAAGATGGTGCCGCAGACAGCCGCCTCAGTGCTTGGCTCTCTAGTGTTTGTACTGTTTTTGTTAGTTTTTCCTGTTTTTTGTTTCTCAAAACATGATCAGTTTTACCAGGGATGAACTGCTGAACATTTGGCAGAACACACCACAAAATCTACTACCGGATTTCGCTTATTCAGACGTTTTCCTGAATGTTGTAGTTGGCAGAGCTGCGGTGCTGATCAAGCGCTTCAGAACGCGCAGACGGGGGAAGAGAGCCAGCGCGCTCGTCAAGCTCAGACAGTGCGGATTCAGGACGCAGTTGCCTAGCATCCATCTGGCGAACTTCCGCTCTCTACCCAATAAAACGGACAAACTTCTTCTGCTCTCCTGGACAAACAAGGATTTCTCAAACTCTACTGCTCTGTGTTTCACGGAAACCTGGCAATCGGAAACTGAAATCATCTAAACCTGTATTAAGGACAGTAAAAAGATGGACTAATGAAGCAGAGCAGGATTTACAAGCTTGCTTTGACCTCACTGATTGGAGTGTTTTTGAAGCCGCTGCCACCGATCTGGACGAGCTCACAGAGACTGTAACATCTTATATCAGTTTATGTGAATATACATGTATGTGCATTCCTACCAGGACTCATCTAAATTACAACAATGACAAATCATGGTTCACTGCAAAACTCAAGACAGCTCCGTCAGGCCAAAGAAGATGCTCGCAGGAATGGGGACAGATTCTTGTATTAACAGGTCAAATACACACTGGAAAAGCAGATTGGAGTGGCAAAGAGGAATTATTCTGGAACGCTAAAGAACCAATTCTCTTCCAGTGACCCTGCTTCAGTGTGGAAAGGTCTGAAAGACATCACCAATTACAAGACTCCATCCCCTAGCACTGTGGAGAATCAACAACTGGCAGATAACCTGAATGAGTTCTATTGCAGGTTACCTCCCTCTCCCCCCACTCCAGCACTCAAGATCTGTGAAGATGATGTGCGTCAGGTCTTCAGAAAGAACAAGAGAAGAAAGGCACCAGGCCCAGACGGTGTGACACCAGTCTGTCTGAAAACCTGCACTGACCAGCTGGCCCCCATCTTCACACAGATCTTCAACAGATCACTGGAGCTGTGCGAAGTCCCCTCATGCTTCAAAAGCTCCACCATCACCCCCGTCCCAAAGAAACCCAAAATTACTGGACTTAATGACTACAGACCTGTGGCTCTAATGTCTGTGGCCATGAAATCATTTGAAAGATTGGTTTTGGCTTATCTGAAGGACATCATTGGACCCTTACTGGACCCCCTGCAGTTTGTCTACCAAGCAAACAGGCCTGTGGATGAGACAGTCAACATGGGACTGCACTACATCCTGCAACATCTAGACAGACCAGTGACTTATGTGAGGATCCTGTTTGTGGACTTCAGCTCGGCTTTTAACACCATCATCCCAAACCTCCTCCTGTCCAAACTAACTCAGCTCTCCGTGCCCACCTCCGTCTGTCAGTGGATCACCAGCTTCCTGACAGACAGGCAACAGCTAGTAAAGCTAGGAAAATACACATCAAGCACCCGCAAGATCAGCACTGGAGCTCCTCAGGGTTATGTTCTCTTCCCACTGCTCTTCTCCCTCTACACCAATGACCTGCCACATCTAAAGCCCCCTCGTCACGCCCCTCCCATGAAGTTTGCAGACAACACCACAGGTATTTCCTTCACCAGCTGAGGAAGTTCAACATGTCACAGGAGCTGCTGAAACAGTTCTACTCTGCTATCATTGAATCCATCCTCTGCACTTCTATAACTGTCTGGTTCAGCTCAAATCTGACCTCAGAAGACTACAGAAGGTAGTCCGGACTGCTACTAGCGCCGATGCCCCTGAGCGAATCACTGTACAACCCTCCCTTCTCTCTAAGAAGTGTACTCATCCAGAGTGAGCAAAAGGGCTAACAAAATCACTCTGGACTCCTCACATCCAGCACACTCTCTCTTTGAACTGTTGCCATCTGGTTGACGCTAAAGAGCTCTGAGCACCAGAAAGGCCAGATACAGGAACAGTTTCTTCACTCAGGCAATCCATCTCATGAACACTTGACAATAAACGTGGAACACAACACTATTATACATTTATTTAACAAACATACTTTTTTACATTTCAAATTTGCACATAGCATACCTGTAAATACATAATTGTCTATATTATATATTGTGTTTTTGCTATTTTGTACATTGTCTATTTTGAATATTATTCTTGTTATTATCTGTGTCTTGTCTTGTCTCTGTCATTCTGTTGCACTGTGGAAGCTTTTGTCACGAAAACAAATTCCTTGTATGTTTAAACATACCTGGCAATAAAGCTCATCTGATTCTGATTCTTATAAAAAAAAGTATACTGAAACCAAATTATCTAATTATTGCAACTCAGGAAAACTAGGTCAAAGGAAGACTAAGGCAGGAGAACAGAAACACAACAAAAGTCCATAACCATGACAGTTCGCCCCCTCCCGGAACAGCGTGTCCTCGCACCGACAAAAGCAGTCCAACAGAGGGAGGGTGGGGGTTCAGACGGCAGATGTGGGGCAGGTGAGGGGCAGGCAATGGGAAAGGGGCATAGTTCATAGGGCCAGGGCGGAGTAGATGGAGGGAGGAGCCATGCAGGTCGATGGAGGGAAGACGTCATGGAGGGAGGAGAGGGGGAGCCTAGGGAGGAGACGGAGACAGGGGATCATCTGCTGAGGGTGAGTTGAGGGGCTTTCCTGAGGCAGCAGATACAGGGCTGATGGACTGGCTGCCTGATACAGAGGAGGAGGGAATGGGAGGCTGGGTGGGAACACAGGAGGACATGAGCTGGGTGGAACCAGCCGAGACGCAGGAGTTTCAGGGGCACAGGGTAATACTTCTCCAAACCAGTCTATTATAGGGATCATATGATGCTTTTTAAAAGATCATTAATTTGTGTATTTGGTGTAACAGAATATGTTGACATGCCTTAATATAAAAAAAACATTATTTTTCAAATACATTATTGTAGGTCCTCTAAGCCCAGCCTCTCTCAAACGCTTTGTTTTCTAAAAAGTCCCTCCTTCCGACAAGCGCAGTTTGCTCTGATTGGCCAGCTGACCCAGTGCATTGTGATTGGCCGAACACCGCAAGCACTTGTCGGAAATGTAACGCCCCTTACCATAATCGCAAAGACAGAGCCCGAAAGGGGAACGGAGTCGCGTGACAGACACAGTGATGAAGCTGGTATGTGTTTGTAGTACACAAGCCACGGTTAAGACAGCTGACTCCACTGTGATGTGAGCTTGTCTCTCTCTTCTATCACACACACACACACACACACACCACACTTAGCCTAAATAACAAAACAGTAGCTGATTCAGAAGTGCCTGATTGTCATAGCAAAGTCAGAATTACCTCCTCTCCTAGGTTTCAGAAACGGTCGTCCATAAAATGCATTGCTGTTCTGTTGTAAGTAATCTTAAAGATTCCTAAGTGCATCTACAGGTGCATCTCAATAAATTAGAATGTTGTGGAATAGTTCATTTATTTCAGTAATTCAACTCAAATTGTGAAACTTTGTATTAAATAAATTAAATGCACACAGACTGGAGTAGTTTAAATCTTTGGTTCTTTTAATTGTGATGATTTTGCTCACATTTAACAAAAACCCACCAATTCTCTATCTCAACAAATTAGAATACTTTCATAACATTTTAGTGAATGGTTTGGCCTCTGGAAAAAGTATGTTCATTTTATGTACATGTATTCAATACTTGGTAGGGGCTCATTTTGCTTTAATTACTTCCTCAATTCGGCGTGGCATGGATGTGATCATTTTGTGGCACTGCTGAGGTGGTATGGAAGCCCAGGTTTTTTTTGACAGTGGCCTTCAGCTCATCTGCTTTTTTTTGGTCTCTTGTTTCTTATTTTTCTCTTGACAATACCCCATAGGTTCTCTATGTGGTTCAGGTCTGGTGAGTTTGCTGGTGAGTTTGCTGGCCAGACAAGCACACAACACCATGGCTCATTTTAAAAACTTTTGGTGCTTTTGGCAGTGTGAGCAAGTGCCAAATCCTGCTGGAAAATGAAATCAGCATACGTGCACATTTGGTCGGCATTATGCAAATATTTCCACAGTGATGTAGATATGTGCTATGTGGGGAGGGTGCTGTGTGGGTGTGTTAGAACGAGCCGTTTTAGGGGGGGGCATGGCAGAGTCTTAACTTTGATGAAGAATATCTCTTTGCTTTTGAGACTTTAGTCTTTACAACTTCAGGGATCTTAACTGACCCCGTCCCCCCCCCCCTTCTTTCTTCTTTTCCCCCCTCCTCCATTTTTCCTCCTTTCTTGCTGTCTCCCCTTCTTCTTCTCTCGTCTTCCTCCCCTCTTTCCCCCTCTTCTCCCTCTCCCCTCTCCTCCCCTTCCCCCTTACCCTTCGCGCGTCTCTCTCTCTTCGTCCCGTCTCTTTCCGCTTCGCTGGTCTCTCGCACTGGCCTCTTTTCTTTTGTCTTCTTCTCCTTCCTGTCTCTCTTTACTTCCTCTCGTTTATCCATTCGCGGCGCCGCGCTCGGCCGCCCGAGCTCTTTTTTCCCTTCCTCCCCCCTTCCCCTTCCCCTTTCTTTTCTTTCCCTCGTTCTCCCCCTTCCTTTTTTCTTCCCCGTCCCTCCTCCTCTCCCCTCTCTTCTTCCTCCTTCCTCTTCCCCTTTTTCCCTCCCCCTCCCCTTTTCCCCCCCCCCCCTCTTTCCTCCCCCTCTCCCCTTTTTCCTCCCTCCCCTCCTTTTGCCCACTTCTCCCCCTTTCCCTTAGTGAGCAACCCACACTGAACCCAAGAAACATAATCAGTATAAGTTTTAGCATTTGGAAGACAAGGAACAATGTTAATCTTTATTTTTATAGACTGAAAATTTTTTTTTTTTTATGTTATTTTTTTTTTTTTTTTTTTTTTTTTTTTTTTTATTTTTTTTTTCATTTTTTTTTTATGAGCCCGTTTTTTTATCTTTTTGGGTTTGTTAGCAACATTGAACCCCTCTGCTTCGTGCTACCAACCCATCTTGCTCTTTGTGCCACATGAGGCGTCCCGAGCTACGAGTCTTCACACTTTGATCGTCTTAACTTTGATGAACGAATATCTCTTTGCCTTTTGAGACCTTTAGTCCCTTTAAAACCGCGTTCAGGGCGCGTTCATCTATGCCCACCAATCAGCTTGAACACCTCAAAGAGAAAGAGAAAAACTTGGAAACGCCCGCATCATATGACCCCTTTAAGTCCATTTTAAAGATGTCCATAAGTTCCTCTGAATACGATCCAGAAACCGATGCCAGCAATCACCCTCCCAGCCCTCACACTCCATAGTCTCACGGCGATTGTGAGGCAGGGCTTCGCCACTCATAGCCCTCCGATCTCCACAAAGCTCCCTCATGGGGAACGACCTTAATTGCCCCTAAATGTCGAAAACAATGTTTCTTGCTCAGCGGACATCTTGGTCAGAGCCGCCCTCCTGAGGCCAGGACTACGGGGTGACAGATAGGCCTCAGTGGCGGTCCTGTTTATGATCATAATGCGCGCTGGCTCACGTGTAAATGGCTCGAGGTGCAACAGGCCCTTACATCGTTTGGTGTGGGAACAGTGGCAAGTATGCTCTGCGCCCAGAACGGACACGAATGATGTCTGACTGGTTTCTGGTTCGTGAGTGGGGCTGGAGATGTCTTCCTTGGTGGGGCAGATGGAGAAATACAGTCCATTTCTCTCCAGAACCCACTCCACAAAAGCGGCAAAATCCTCCTTGGGACCGTTCACTGGCAGGCGTGCCTTACACCTCGCTAAGGCTGGTGTGATAGAATATGCTGAGCGAGCGGTTTCGATAGAATTACTACGACATATGCGGAGCGAGCCCCGTTCATTCTTACCTCTCCTCCTCTTGGTCAGGGAAGTGTTTAAGGCACGCCAGATCTACAAAGTCCCTGGTATGGTCCTCCAGCGAACAGTCCTGTTGTTCCAGGCACAAAAGTTGGATGGCTGGGATATCCATTCCAGGAGAGGGGAGAACCAAAACATAAAAAAGAAAAAGTACACCAGGCAAACAAGGGACGTTGTTTATGTTTTTGATAGAATTGTACTCACTTTGAGGGTCTGCTATTCTGTCACGGTTGGGTGCTATAAAAGCGCACAAAGTGGGATAAATCCAATAAAGTTTTTAATAAGAAATCCGCAAAAATACTCCAAGAGTAAGAGCAGCACACATTGACATAGCAACAACAAATAACAGACAAAGAAATTGGGGAGAACACAGGACTTAAGTACTAAATGACAAATTAGATAATTAATAAACACAGGTGGAACCAAATTTACAAATTATTGCAACTCAGGAAAACTAGGTCAAACGCGCGAGCTATAAGGCCGAGGAGAACAGAAACACAACAAAATCCATAACCGTGACAACTAATGAAGCCAGAGGCTTTACGAAGCCTGTTTCGACTGCAATGATTGGAGTGTTTTTGAGGCTGCTGCAAACGATCTGAATGAGCTCACAGAGACTGTAACTTCATATATCAGTTACTATGAAGACATGTCCATTCATGAATATGAAGAAACACATGAATTGAAAAATAAAACATGAAAGAGTGAAATAGAGGTTAAATGTGTTCCTTGATTTACTATAATTTTGGATTGTAGATGAAATTAATTTTATTTGGCATTGTTAAGTGTGACCGTTTTGTTCACTAAAATACTCCTGTTCTCTATTATAATAGACATTTTGTAAAAAAAACTAAACATTGTAAGTGTCAGACTCTGTCCCGTGTTTTGTGTGTGTTTAAACTCTGTGACCCAGTTTCTGTCTCCTGTGCATTCAGTTCCATCCCAGGTGTTCCCCGTGTAATTTCCATTGATCCCAGGTGTGTCTCCTTAGTCCTTTGTTGTCCTGTGCTTAAAAGTTTCAGTCCTTTCAGTTAATGTTTGTCCGGTATTGTTGATGTCTACTTCCTTGTGCTACGTGTGATTCTCTGCGATAAATAAATTCCTTGGTTTTGTACTCCTGGTCTCCACGTTCCTAGCTCCGTGTTCCCGCACCGTAGCAACCCGTGACCGTAAGATGTTTTTTTTTTTTTCTAAAAAAATTCATCTGTGCATACCTCTTCTCACTTCCACTTCCTTAAGACCCAAAGTATAAAATAGCTTTACGTGTTCTTATCAGATATTTTCTGTCAGTTGTGTGTCTGCATATGTGCAACAGTTATTTGTTTTAGCCTAAAATTGACAGTCTGATTCAGCTGCAGCAAACTAAATATTGTGGTCACCACCAAAACATTACCATCACTGCCGAAACATGGGATGTTTTGTCAAAAATAAAGTATACTGAATTATCAACTAACATAAGATGTTATGATGGTGTTTGGTTCGATGTTTTTAGTTCCACATTATTATTAGAATCCTAATTGTTGAACAGATCAGTGATGATTAATCTTGTGTGCTTTTTACAAAGAATGTTGTGCCTGAAGAATACATTACTTAAATCTCATAAATTACACATGAAATATTGTTATTGATATACCTGTGAAATGTGTCTTGAAATGACTATATATTTGGTCATGGATCTAAATTTGTTAAACAAAATGTTTCGTATGATCTAATTTATTTATTAACTTTTCTTATTAAATTGTTATTCTGTTTCGGTAGTGATATATTTGGGGAGAGGGAAAATAATTTTCCCTTCTTTAAAACTTTCTGAAAATACAATATGAGAATTTACTGCACAATTACTAGAAATGTGTACAGTGGTTATTAAACAATTTGCATACATACAACATATCTGGGGAAAAGATTCTTTCCTTTTTTTTTGTCCGCAAAAAAAGATTCAAAATATTTCGACCTGACCTTGACCCAATTCTGTAGACGAGCCGTGTAGGAAACTTTTTCCTCGTCGAAGCAGAAACCAGGTGACGTTGGGATATCTTTCATACAGAAATCACTCTTTATTGAGGACTCACTGTGCATCGCTGCAGTCATCCAAGTCCGACCTTATAGCCTCAGCCCCGGACAGATAGAGTTTATAATACATTTAATGGGGCGGCGGCATTAATTCAGTAGAGGGGTGGCGGCAATCTAAACAAAGGCATTGCAAAGTGAATAAGGAATGCAGCCCGTTACGGCAATGTTCTCCAGCGTCTGATCTCAGTCCAGCATAACCGAGTGTCATTCAAATGCCATAGGTGCAACTCCATTATCAGCCATAATACTCCAAGACTGGGCTGGAGGGTCAAACCGGACGAGCCATTACAAACCAAAAGGTGAATTGCTCGAGCCGAATTTGATTTATGTTGACTAAACCAATAAGAGAAACCGGACCGACGCGGAGGCAACCTCGTTGCGAACTTTAAGAATCAGTTGTTGATGTATTTATCTTAAAATGCTAAATCACAATGGTTACTTCACCTTAGCTTTTTTCATGTGATGCTTATGTTAGAATTCGTCATGCTTCGCAGTTTATTGGTAACAGATTGTCTTAAATTTGTATCTAACACAAGGTTGTTTCCCCCTTTGATGAGTTTATAATAACTTTACAAAATACAATTTAGACATCTTAATATGCTTTCATTGCTTGTGCCCTTGTGATCGTTTTAGCTTAGGAGCGACATAGCGACTTGGATGTGTGTGATTGTGTAGTGCCGACGAAGCGGCATGTTGACACAGACAAACAAACTATGCAGCTAGGGTCCGCTGTAGTTCGTACGCGGTAGTAATCTTTTTGGGTGGAACTGTAATTTCCCGCATCGTGATGGGCAATGCGGTAAGTTGTGTGAATTAAACACTTGATATGTGGATGCATAATTACCGCTACACACGCTATGTTAGAAAAACAACATGCAGATATTGCATTTCCTGACCACAGCCACGGGTTACACCTAGACAACAGGTTTCCGAACCATGAAGAATTGTCATCAGTCATCTGGTGTAATTTTGCTGAAAGATCACGAATGTCTTGTTGGATTTTGTTCAAGTTCTCTGTTGGATCCATTAACCCTGTGCAGCACTCAGGTCCGATGATGGTGCATGCTCCCCCTTGCGTTGCTAGAATGTAATCCAAGGCCACTCTGTTCTGTAAGATCATTATCTTGTGTGTGAGCCTTTTTTTTTTTCTTTTTTTTTTCTTTTTGAGAGTTGGTTGTGTATTATACCTAGTGGCTCAAGTACTCGTATTATGTGGCGACGTATGTTTGTGTTTACCCAGAATATCTCGAGAAGCTTCTTGATTGATCTATGGGGCTTTTTTTTTGTTTTTTTTCGAGCGCTGCATATGACACCATAAGACGGGATTAATGCTCCAAGAGTTCTTGACCACCATGTTTGTGCACAAGTGAGTCCCGGAAAATGTGGACAACCGTCTTCTGTTTCGCGGTGTGCGTTTTTTTTTTTTTTTTTTTTTTTTTGACCGTATTAGCGATGCTGATTATTCAGCTTTGGATAATAGTTAACCTGGAGTGGATGTTCAGGTTTTTAGCTCTGTGATGCTTCTGGGGTGTAGGGCCATATAGACTAAGTGTGCACCTGCCTATAAATCTTGGCCTTTCATTGTTTTTTTTTGGTTATGGTTATCACTTTTTGTTAGTAGATTTGTAGTATGTGAGGTTCCGCGCTTTTTTTTTTTTATAGCCTTATAAAAAGTGCTTGTTGGTTATGTGTTTTTTGGTGAATCCCTTTTTTTTGGTCTGACCGTTTTTTGGTGTTCACTATCTAAATGATGAGTTTTTTGGGTTTAATGTTTCGTTACGTTTGCCTAATACATACTTCCACATCCTCATTCTTTTGTCGTGTGGATGATGAGATTTCTGTCTTCAGTGACATTCCCATTTTAATTATGAAACCACATGCAGCACTGGGAATTTTTCCCAAGTCTTTAGAGTCTGAGGATAGATATTCAACCCACCAACTAAATGTCACTGGTAAGAGTAAGTCTAGTTCAAGTTCAAGTCTGCTTTTATGTCAATATTCCTACTATGTACTTAGGGGTTATACCACATGAGAATTGAAATGCGTTTTATTTATAGATTGAATACAAAATACAACTATACAAAATATACAAATAAGGTAAAATGTAAAGATAGTATATATAAAGACCACAAGCGATATGGCGAGTGTCCTGTCATAACCGTGTGCTGTCGATCAAAATTGAGGCAGGGACCTTAAATTGCGGCAGGACCTTAAACCTGGAGTGCAACATGGTGAGGCTGGAGGAGCTTTCGCTTGGGGGTTGCGGGCGAGGCACGTCTATGACGATGTACTTTTGTAAAAATTCATTAGTGCTTCGCACAGGCAGAATAGAGCTGCAAGTATGCACAGTCCGAAATGGGGGTGCTAACCATGGGATTCCTACTCTACCGAAAGCTGGATGTGCGCCATGCAAAGCGTCTTCCAGCAAGAGCAATGGCATTTCTGACTATTATGTCATCAGCGTCTAGTAGTAATATGTGTGTTTTCTGGATATGTCTATAGTTGTAGCGGCATGTTCCATTGGATGATTTTACTTATTTGCTATGGCTAATCTTGATAATGTGTAGTGGATTATATAGATTTCTGATTAGTTCCGTCCTTATGTGAGTTCTATCTGAGTTTGTGGATTTAGATTTTTCTTACGTGAAGTTGTTGGTAGGCGTGGTGCTGTTGGGTCTGGTTGGGTCTGGTGTCTTTCAGAGGGGGTGGCCGGGTAGGGGGGTGGCTTCCATGTACACAGCGTAGTGAGGCGGTGCGTATGGCGTCTCGGGACAGCCATAAAGTGGACGCCAAACAGAGTAAGAAAGTAAACAATAAGACGACAGAGAGTATTTGTTGTAAAAGAACGTGCAAACAATAGGGTTGTATACTGTGTTCGATCTGAGTCTGTATTGTTGTTCCTCTATTTCACTGATTTCTTGATATCTGCGACACATAAAAGCAGCCGAGGTCTTTTTTTTTTTTTTTTTTTTTGTCTTTTTGTTGATTTGAGGGATCTGCGTTCCGGTACTAAGGATGGACTAGGGGATGGGGAAGGTTCCTTTTTTATGAGGCGAGGGATTCTTCACCCAGGATTGGCCCCCGACGCCTGTTGCATTCGGTTCTTTCCTGGGCTCCTCACTGGTCCGTGTATCCTATCCTATCCCTGTAGGTGGAGGAACAACTT
>JADLZN010010434.1:0-15000 GCA_018155175.1 Sinocyclocheilus anophthalmus
TAGATGCATTTACACACTGTTTAATAAAGGACATGAATGTATTTATCCTGCAGTTACAAATGCATTCATACTGTTTTGATATTTTAAACAAAACTTTGAATACTGATATTTAAAATTATTAAAAAAAAAAAAAAAAAACTTTAAATGTGAAATTAAAACCGCCAGTAGTTGGCAGCAAGTCACTGTTAATAAGTGTGTCATTGCGACTGAACCGAATCATTTTAAATGGTTGATTCATTCAGGAACTAAACACTGTCATGTTGCTCATATGCAATTGGATTATTTTGGTTGGCGAAATAGAGCAAAAACAAGCAATATTGTGTCTAAAATGTAAGTATCTTATTATTAAATTCTTGTTTACTGAACTACTGTATAAAATCAATATCACATTTGTAATCATGCTGCTTTTTGGTGGAAACAAAACATCCGTCTTGGCGTGATACTGATTATATGAAATTATATAAATGTATACATTTCTGCCCCCATATCTTGATTTTTGTGATCATTTTAAATGCATTTTAATAAACTGAATCATTCAGTGACTGAAATCATGTACTCTCATGAGTCTGGATGTAGGCAAGCCAAAATAACTATATTGTGCCTGTGGGTAATTAGCTGTAAATATGCTAGGCACGATAGCTTTTTAGTCTTTTGGTCTTTGCCCCCCCTCACTTCCACACCACGACAAACACAACTGGAAAGGAGGGAGGGCTTCAAACTTGGTCCTGTCACTGCATAACACCAGATCCATGGGTCGAGGTTGATCCAGAACTCCTCTCACGTACATATACCCTAAACCTACATGTCCCACATCCACCCCCTGATCCCTAAACCCACCCATCTCCAGCCCTAAAACCACCCATCTCCACCCCTAAACCTAGTGAGATTGTGACCACCCCGCTCCCTTGCTCTTTCGTTCTGCAGTTAGGTGTCTCTGGCCTCTGCCCTGAATGCGCATGTGCCGATCATGTGTGCACAATTCGAAACTCTACAGTCCTCTACATTTCCCGAAACCCCCGACCGATGTTTTGGATTTTTTTTAGTAGTTTGACAGGGGAAGACTGTGCGCAAATGAGAACCAATACACACAACACACAGGAACACCCGTCGCACATGAGCTACTATATTCATTTATCAAAATAAAAAACTCCCCAGAAAAAAACTGCACTTTCTCTCGAGGAAGAAAAAGGCCAGGTGCTCAAGCCCCTTTTTATGTCTATGTGTGCACGTGCCTGGTGTGGACAAACTGATTGTTGTGTCAAGGCACTTAACATTTTGAGTAAATATGCAATGTCGTATAAAAGTCATTTTAAAATCTCTGTTGTGCCTCTAACATGGGTTTTGTTGTGTGTGAACTTGTCTTTTTTATTTATGAAGCACTTATAATGCAGCATATATGGTCCTTTTCTCTCGCAGTTGGGTTAGGCATGAAAAAGGTGTTTTGAAGTGATTATGATTGAAGTGTCACACCTTTGGGGCGTTGTCTCTGATGATAGAAGGACTGAACACAGACTCGACAAGGAATTCCAATGCCAAGCCGGTGCGGCTGTTGCCTCCCTCATATGGCACCTCCTCCACTGCTCTCAGCACTTCCTCCAGAGTCGAATAATCCGTCAGAGCTATACGCATCCTAAACAAGGACACAGCCAGATGCATAGAATATTCAAGCAGTCAATTTGTGCTTACTGAGGTCAGGAATATACACATTATATATTATAGTGTTTATTCTCGACTCCATACTCATATCTCAGAGCAGAAATCGTCTCTCTGTTTGCAAACACTAACCCACTGCAGTATGTATACTGACCTGGGCAAGTCTGAATAGACAGTCACTCCAAAGCGAATGCCTTCCTGTCCAGCCACACTTCCCTGGAAGGCTCGGATGATGTCCGCTATGAACTCTTTGATCTGCTGGAAACTGGTCGGACCCACTGACCAGGAATCATCCACCAAGAACACAATATCAGCAGGCATGGCAGTACGACATACTGAAAAGAAAAAAAAGAGAATGGCTTTATAAACGAAATTGTTCTAATAAGACGGTTAATATTTAATATTGAGAAAGTTAGGCATACTTCAGGGGGATTGGACACATACACACCACAGAAACCTGATTTGTTTTGAAAGCAAGATGGATTTCAGTATTATAAATCATAGAAGATAAACATAATAGGGGTATTTCATTCGTGCAATAAAAAGCCTTGTCTATTACAAGTCATATTTTTTTTATTGACATTATTTATGTTAAATTAGAGAATTCTTCTTCCAGGGCTCATACATAAAATGAACATTGAATAAATTTAATGATTTATTAATTAGTTTGAATTAATATAATTCAATTTTAATTATTTTTGAATTTTTGTTTGAATTGATATAATTATTGATAGGTAATCTTTTAAATATTGATTAACTATAATATGCCAATTAAAAATATACAACTGATAATATCCCGCACATTTTGAGTATAGTAATGAAAAAATATGAAAATATTATGGTAACATTTTACAATAAGGTTCTACTTGTTAACATTAGGTAATTATATTAGTCAACATGAAATAACAATGAAAATACTTCCAAAGTATTTATTAATCTTAGTTCATGTTAATTTCAACATTTAATAATACAATATTAAGTAGCTGTTTATATTAGGCTAATGGACCTGAGCCAACATGTAACAATGAACATTGTTCATTTTTTACATTAAATTTTTTTACTAACGTTACACTGTCACAAATGTATTGCACATTGTTAGTTATTAGTACATTGTTATTGCATTAATTAAAGTGTTATCACAATTATTTAAATTATACTACTCTCAAAAATCAATCAAATGTGAATTTTCCTGATTGTATTTTAGTTATGCTTAGTATGAAATTAAATTGAATTTTTGCATCATATTTCAATCAAATTCAGGAACTGAACTGACTTGACATTCTTAGTTCAATTTTGAATCATATTTTTGAAGGGTGCATCCTCATCTTGTTCACACCCAGCAACAATGTGTTTGGCCACCGTTAGATGGCAGTGTAGACTCAGAGAAAATACAGATTTTAAGAGCTTGTAAATTTATGCCAAGTGACCTGCACTTTAGAAAGCACATTAAACAGGAACAGCAGCTAAAGGCTCAGATCAGAAGAGAAGTCCAGTCATCTAGTGCTTGTTATGGTTTCATATGACCTACAATTTCAGGATGTTTTCTGAGCTTCTTTTCTGGTAGTGTGCATCCTTAAACTGTATCCAAATATTCATTTTTTTCTGTCTTTGATTGGTGCAAATGTGGCCTTGGTCATGAGGTGATTGCACATACTGTGAACTTGTAATGCCTGGCCACTAAGGGGACTGCAGATGTCCTCTAAACAAATGTATCAAGGAGGGGAAGGTCTCTAGATTTTTAAAAGCAAGGAACTAGGATATTATGACCCAAGATACACTTCTCCGTGGGGAAGGTGGGTCTTATGAGGACACTCCTGTGACAGGAAAATTCTAGAGTGTTGTCTTCAGCCATCAAACCAAATCAAAGCCCGGAGAGCCATTCACAATAATAGCGGATGCAGATCTCCAGGAAAAGACCGGGCATGTGATTTTTCATGATGGTTTTGATTACAGGCATCCGACTTGAGTTTGACTTTAAAAGGGGACCATTATGGGATCCTCTCTGACAGCCATTTTGCCTATTTGCCTTCTTAAATGGACAAGTTCCAATTTGAATTGCAAATGAACACATAAGAAATACAAAATTATGCAAAACATTCAAAAAGGTGTGGCAAAGGCTTTTTATTTGATTTCCTTTCTTCTTTCTAACCCCATCTTGCTTTAACACATATTTAATTCATTTTAATCCACTTATTGGAGAAGCGTAAAATGAGCTTTGGGGAATTTTGCTGTGACTTTTAAATATTTAAATGTTCTTCAAGCCATTAATGAGTAAAGTTGCTGCTAGTGAGGAGCAAATTTAACTCAGACCAGTGAGAAATGATGAAAGGAGCTAATAAAAACCATGTTGGAAGGGATTATTTTCTTAAAGTGTTTAACTCCAGATAAAGCAAGCAGTCAGATCTGTTCTATGAGCCTTCAAATTATGTTTTTGCAAAAGTGTTTTGAGATATCGCACAATGCTGAGGTGAATTACATAAAACATGCTCAAACTGGGTTTTTCTGTTTGAGAGGCTGAGGTCAGACCAGCCTAATGGGCTCAAAATGATATACTTGAAAACGCAATGAGACATTCCTAATGCTAATAGGTCTTACAAGTAATTTGAAATGGAAAACAGATTCCTTTGACAACAGTGAGGTCACTTGTACTTTGGTTTCATTTACATTTTGGTCCTCCGGCTGTGGAATTGGTTAGCACTGCCCTTTCTTCAGGATCTGCAATTCTTTCTGCCCTACATAAGGGCCTTTCGCACCACAGGAACCTTTTCATAGTACCAGAACTAATTGTGGAAACTACCCACTTTTCGGCATGTTCGCACCACCGGAACTGGGAGCGATTTTAGTACCGGACTGCTTTTTTCGAGAACCAAATTAACTCCTACTCCGGAGTAGGGTCTAATCAGCACAACTGGTACTAATCGTAACGCAAGTAGACATTGATTGGCCAAAAGCGTAAGAAAACGCCCTCACCCGCCCTGATTTAAAACGCTGTGTAAACATACAGTAAACATTGTGTCAACTTATTTCGCAAGTATGGAGAACAGCGATAGATGGACGGACTCTGAAGTGCTGGCACTTGTAGCAAATGTAGCACTGCCAGTTGTCGTTGGAGATTGATTCTTAGTCCTCCTTTCCGTTCTTTACTTATACGTCGACTTTCCATGTCTATTATTGTGAAACACGCGAGATGCAACAAAAACACAGCTCCGATCACAGCGTCCTCCATCCTCCTGTTGTTAATTTAGTTTTCCTTTGTTGTCGTTGTTGAACGCCGCGCACAAATGACGATGCTGTCGACCGGTTCCTAGTACACACTGTCGGTGCGAATGCAACCCTTTAAATGGTACTGGGAAATAATTCGCGCAAAATCGTCCCAGTACTTTAGTTTACTGTACATTTAGTTCTGGAACTAAAGGGGTGCGAAAGGCCCGAAGAAAACAGTCTTGGCCCCCCCCCCAAATGTGGCCTCATACTGGCATGCTGGCCTCATGTCGGCAGTGCCATGTACTCTTTCAGCCAGAGCTGGGCCATGTGTGGCAATGATGGCCCAGCATGGATCACAGCAAACAATATGAGGGCCGATTGTTGGTGGGAGGAGTGTGCCCAGATCAGTCCAGTGATAATGTGGCCCAAATCAGGCTTGTGACCTGACAGCAAATATGAGACCCATGGTAAACAAGATAAATAAAATATTGCATGATAATGGTTAAATGATCACATATATTTTAATGAAGTGTAGTATTGTTTAAATTGTCTAAATTAAGCAAATCAGTAAATCAGTCAACTGCATTAAACTGCACTTAATTACAATTTTATTATATTTTATATTATTATTCTCAGTACAAAGTGGATCTAGAATCCTTACATAGAGGAGGGAGCGAGCGAGAGAGAGAGAGAGAGAGAGAACTTTAACAATTTCATGTAATATTTATTTGGTTTACCATGGGGCACATCATTTTATATGCTGTCATGCACAAGCATTAAATAAAATTATCATAAAAGTATTAAATTTTTATTCAAATCCTTGGTATCCATGTGATGCTTTGTGTGAGGAACAGATCCAAATTCAAACCATTCATCGGCGATATGTATCTCCTTCCTCTGTAGCTATAGTGACAATTAAAAAAATTGCCGTTAAGAAGTTTTACAACAAGTTTTACGGCAGCGATATCAAACGCTCATTGGCTCTCGCCGGTTTCGTCATAGATTGCGACATGCCGTGTTTCCGGTGATGCATGTTTTGAATGAGAAACGTGCGCATTTACAGAGTGGATCGGGACAGTATTTTCAGCGTTTAACAACTTAAATTATGCCCCGCTCCTTGCACTAAACTATTATATCCTGCCAGAGAGGACTGCGACTGCAATGTATTTTCATTTGGACTACTGTGGCACTGCTCTTTGACATTTCTGCAATCAATTATTGTGATTAAATGTGTCTGTATTTTACATTTCTCTTATAGACTGTATATTTTATACACTCACTCTTTATTGGTTGATATGTTCTTTATAAAATAAAACATCTTCAGTGCAATACGATTTTTATTGCACAGTTACATGAATTGTGGATTTTAAGGCTGATTTTCTATTCAGTTTAATGTACTTTATTGGCATAGTTTGTGTTTACGTACCAAAACATTTCACAAAATTAATAATGGCGATTATAGTAATACACAATGCAATAATATCAAATATTAATATTCTGTATTGGGTCTGGGCTATATAAGACTCAAGTGTGGCTCAGTTTTGGGGCTTCTGGTTTAATTAAGGCTGAGAATCGGTACCAATGCTAAAACATATTCAGGCCCAGTGCAGGGCCACTTATGGGCTATTAATTGGCTGAGACTCGGGCCAGTTATGGCCCATGTGTGGCCCTTGTCTTTAATCCAGTTCTGGGTCACTTCATGGGCGTCATTCTGTGGTACTTGGGCCGAGGGAAAAGTGATTGTGTGGCCCGGAGCTGGGCCAGAAAACATTTGCTATGTGGGTGCATTCATTGTAGTAGGCAGGCATGAACTAATTATATTATCCTTGCTGTTTTTGCATGCGCTGCCTCCCATTTCTCACCGTGAAGACTCTTGGGTCGTGACATGCTGAGGAAAAATATTTTGTGGGGTCATTTGGCTGTATGAAATCATTGCTGTTTTTAGTACCTGAGCAAACATGACCTTCAACCTGTCAGTGAAACACTATATTTGCCATAAAAAATCATGTACGAGTCTGTGTGTATGTGTTAGACGGAGGGCAGTGATTAGGTGGCCATATTTCATCTCTGTATGGTCACCCTTTGGCATGAGCCCTACTCACTCTGCCATACTCCATGACAGTATTGCTACAGCTGCCTTCTACTTGGCACTATTACATCAGCCATATTTCTAATTTTTAATCTACTGGGGGCCTGAGCATAACCTTAATGATGGGGTAATTTTTCCCGCACGAAGATTAGATTGGATCGGGAAGAGGATGGAAAGGATAAAGAGAGGGGAAAGTCATCCCAGCTTTGCTATTAGACTATTGATTTTCAAGCTCAAGGACACGATTCGAGATTTCTGAGCACTGTGTGCTAAAGTTCCTTTAGCAGTGTATCTGTATAGAGCTTTGGACCAGCTGGACTTTTGTTATATTTACACTGCCTTGGGAAGAAAAAAAAACACTTACGGATACAGTTTTGTATATTCCAATGAGGCTAAAAGATGTTCATCTGCCGATATGGAACTAAACCAACAAGTTGAAGAAATAGATAGGAACAGACACTCTTGAGTTCTTGTGAGGGATTGAAAACATCTGTCGTGACACAAAACTACAGACCAGTCCCTGCACTTTTACTCTAATTGCACACTGGACCATTCTGCCCCTGTACATTTTCTCCATTATTCAATTGATAAAGCCACTTAGTTGAGAAGCAAACATCTTAACTAAATGGAAAACACATTCAGATGCTATTCACTTCTAATATGCTAATTCACTAAGCCCCCACCCCGATGCTACGTCTGGTCTAATCCTGCAAACTTTCAAAAATTCATTGACATTTTGAGTGCCAAGTCGTGTGCAATAATGAAAGGTCTAGAAGAATCAATGCTGCAATGCTTTATGGTTCAATTGCATTTATGCGGTGGCACCATGGCTGTCACTTAAATTCACGGGGCATGGGACTAAATTTTTTTGGGTGGCCCTCCCTCCCCTGGGCCTAATGAGTAGGCTATATGACAGAGGAACTCAGTGGGTCCCTCTCGTCAAAGGGCCTCATTTGCCCCTTTCCCTGATAACAGCCCTGGGTGGCACCAACATTCCAAAACAAAGACAGAAACAGAGAAAAAAGTGAAATCAAATGAAAAGTACCACCTCATCAAAGTGAATACAGAGAAGATGAGAGCCAGTCTGGGCGTCCAGCCCTTTCACAATTCAATTATCACTCTCAATCGAGCATGCAGATATTTCTCTTGGTTTGCTGAAGCAACTAGCAGAACAGTTTCTCATTCAAGCTGAGCGAGCATTAACTGTTCAACTTGTGATTTCCGGAAAAGTGTGTGCTATCTTTATATAAATAAAAAAAGACAAAGGTAGGCGTTTTATTTTCAATTGACTGAAGGCGGTAATGAAATGCTAGTGTTTGGTCCTTATTAAGTCTCTAAAAGTCCCTGTTTAAGGGGCAGATGAAAGACAGGGTCAATTAAATGTAATGTTTCATACTTTTCAACGGATAAGTAACATGAAGTACATGTGACTCGTTGTGCAGCAGTGTAACACAGATGGTGGTATCAACTCTCCAGCTCTCCATGCCCTCCAACATGGATTAATAGAGGAAAAATTTGAATGATACAATGCACAAAAATGAGAGGATTCACTAGGAATAAATTGCACCAACTGACTGAAGAATTTTTACAAATCAGGATACAATGGAAACACACCAACACAATCTGATCTGAATGCGGCTCAATTTCTGACCTTACAGATCAGAACTGAGTGTAAAGTGATTACTGGATAATGTCTAACCACCAGACCACTCATTATCACATCGATTTGACTTAATGCTATTTTTGACAGGGACATCTAAATGCTTCATTTTAAATATTTTAGTAATGTGAAGGAACGAAAAAATGTTTAAGTGGAAGATGATGAGAAGAACCAGGGAAGATCCATTTGGACACATTACGAATGCATTTATACCTTCAGTTGGTCAGGCATCACAAATATTCATTGTTTTTGTGTGCCTGCCTGTCAAACTAGATCTAATAATATGATTAAAGCGATAATTTTATAATAACAAAAATATTGCAGTCTCAACCCTGAAAGCAGGACTGCTATTTTCTTCCTCTCATATTCCGCTCGCTCTTCTAAACAATGCCGGCTGTCAAAATAGTCTAATGTAATGTTTTAGACACAACAAGGGAGGCAGGACAAAGCGCCGCCGCCAGAATAATATTTTGAGTGCTCATTTTCCAGCCACCCTGCATTTGTTGATTCCAAACAATCATCGAAGCGCAATTAGATGGAACAACTATACATCAAAAAGTGTCAGGCGAGATGTTTCTCACACATTAACACCTAAGATAGAAGGCTTTTTTGCTTCCTGTCAGATATTGTGTCTTGAAAGCAATGGAATGGCTATGCACAAATCTCTGCATTACTTGGTATGTTTTGGCCCTCGGCCTTGTCTGTCAGTGTCTAAATTGCCGCCTCCTGAAAGCTGGCACTAGAGTGTCAAAGGTGGAGGGGTTGGGGGAAAACAGATGAAAAATGAATGAGCAAAGAATGAGTGCCAGAGGAGGGAACAGGTGGTATCTCTGGCCTTACCATCTTTGCTCGTCTGTCTACCTCTCTCTCCTCTAACTTCCTTCTTCCAAGAGCTTTCTGATCTCCTCTGTCCATCTGTCCCCATCTCTACCACAAGTTCATGCCTTAGTGAGCATGAGACAAGATCAGGACTCAGGTGCGTGTGTGATCTTTGTTCTCACCGGTGTCAGAGAGGAGCTTGATGGACTCGAGAACACGCTCAGTGTAGACGCCAGGTTCGTAGTTCTCCATCTCAGCATTAATAATGTGCACCACACGAGCGGCTCGGCCCCGGATTGCCCCTGCTGTCCTGTCCAGCGTGTCCACATCCCCCTCCTGCAGGGCGATCACACACTTATTTACATCCTCCAGAATGTGGTTCTCTGTGGAGAGATGAGATAAAACAAAGAGGATACACATTCAAGTATTACTGTTGTCCAATAACTGTAGTCACTTTTGGAGTTTGACATTTTTTAATGCATTGTAGCTATATTCTAACAAAGTTAACCTAGTATAAAAAGTAGCAAAGGGTGTTGGGGAGGTATTTTACAGCATATGCTCTAACTGCTCCAACATTCTTCTTGAACTACTTGTAAGACAAAAGACCAACAGCTTTCAAAATGCATCTAAACAATAGTTGTTATTTGTCTCTTATTCTGATAAGATCCTTCTTTAAGTAGCTTAGGAAAAAAATTATTTGTTTATCTTCTAATATCTACAAAAGAGCATTGCCTTAACTGATCTATAAGCTGATCTGTTTAGATTTGGATGAAGCAGTGCAGCTGTAGAACAAGAACTTGTCTTGTATGTAAGCTTTTAAATGAAGCACAACATGTTTAAAATTAGGCTTGGCTAAACCAAATAAAAAAATTATAATAATAAAATAAAAAAACAATCATTGCAGGTTATTTTTTTAAGAGAATCAGGAAAAACCTTGGCTATTCAGATGTTCTGATACAGCACATCAGCCATCTACTTTACACTTTAATTCCTATGTCATATCAAGTATGGTGATTCTCTGCTTTTTCAAAGACACCTGTTTACAACTTTCCAACACTGTTTACAAAAATCATACAATTCTTTATGTTATTTTATGATTTTTGCAAGCAGAAAAAAAAGTTAATATAATGTAATATATATATATATATATATATATATATATATATACTAAGCAGTATAAAAATTGTTGCAAAAAATTATATTTATTTTGTGGTCCAGTGAAAATGTTGGCAGGGCAAGGGCTAATCTCAAATCTCACTCGCCCCGGCCAGGCCAGAGAATAATAATAATATAAAAATCCTTATTGTTGAGTCCTGGCATGTTTTATTCACAGGTTTGCAGGAGAATATTTCCAAACTGGAAGGCACTACACCAGTTTCTGAACAACAGGTGGTGGGTTGCATACCGATATTGCCTCCTGCTTCATTTCATACAGCCCACATAGACCTGTCAGATATACAAAAGATCTGGCCCACAACATCCAGGATTCCATTCATTCATTTGCTGTGTATTTAGTATTGACTTATTATAATCTCTGCCTTGAAATCCCTGGCTATAGTATGAGTATACAGTATTATTTCTAATAGTTTTTGTGCAGGATCCAGACAGGATATACTACACTTCAGCCAGCAAAATATGGCAAAAAAAGAGAAGAGGATGGAGAGGAGAGCCAGTTTTTTCAGAGGTGGGAGGTGACACTGTGAAGTTGGCATGCCTTTTACAAAGAAAAGAACTGTGAAAATTATAGAATTCAATTTATACAGTAATTACAAGATGAAACACTTACGTTAAACATGATTATATTGTTTATCAGCAAAAATCTGTGAACTATCAGAGAAAACCTCTCCATACGCATTCACAGCATACACTATATTATATATACTGTATATAAATAGCAGGCAAGGCATTTAAGAAGTTTTTTTTTTTATCCAGTTCTGTATATTATCGTTAAAAGCCATACATAGTTTTGAGTCCAGTGCTCAGCTGAAACTTGACAGAAGCAATAACTGGCACCAAGTGTATGTCCATTGTAAATACATAAATTTTTCTGAATGCCCCCCCCCCCCCAAAAAAAAGAAGACAAAATAACAATACAGTGTGAGCACTGTTTCAAAGCAAGGCTACACATGCAAAGGGTCATAACTGTTCATATTTATGTTGAATTATACTGCCATTTACGTTCATATTTGGATGGACATTCCCATTCAAGATAATGGGATCTTGATGGTGGAGGCAGCTGACATTTTAGAGTGTCCATTATAAAGAGGGATACATAGACATGGCTATATTCTACTGCTGTACTCAGGGTGGAGAGTTTAGACGTCAAGAGAAGGATGATGGACATTCACATTCACATAAAAAAAAAATAATAATCTAAGCTTAAAAAGCTCTTAAAACCTTACAATGTTACAGAATGGTTACTTGATCTCCTGTTCACCACCAGCCAAAAAGTACTCAATGGTGGTCTCACAAAACCATAGAAGATCGCAATGTGTTTCCATTTTACCTGAAACAGACAGGAAGTCATCAACTGAAGTGATGTCATCAACAGCCTCTGTCAGGATGCGTACTTGCTTCTCCCACTGGTCCTTGAAAACATCCATGTTGTCCTGAGCAACCTTGCTTTGAGGGCGTGCGGCCAACGTCAGGGCTGCATTGATTACCTGTGAGAAGGAAAATGGTATGATTCTGAACATAAATCTACCTAAATTACATAAATCTACGAAAAACTACAAAATTAATTGTAGAGTCATGCTGCTGGCAAATGTTATAAACAAAAGAGTGAATCCAAGTCTTTTTTTTTTAATTAACCAGACATTTTATCAAACCATGTGCATGTTTTCAATTAAATTTGTTTTACATTTTTGCATTCCTTATGGACCTATAAACTAGAAGAGCTTCTGCTTTTACAACTTTGAGTCATATGACGTTTCATAAATTCTTAACTAGAGTCAAATTTGTCTTTGCCAAATTCTCTTAGTAGTTCTTTACACTGCTGAGAGGAAACAACCTTGAACAACTCACAATTACTTCCAGAGTTTTCTAGGGTAGCTTCACTTGCGGAGGGTCAGTTTATTAGTTAGAATGTTAGATATGTTAGAAGGAATTACTGTGAAAGTACTTAAACTGGAGCCTTACACATAACCAATTTACTCCATGGTCAGTCCAGATTTCTTTCTGACACTTATTATGAAAAATTAATTTTTTGACAATTCAATTAATTCCCAAATGGATAAAATCAAATTGATCTACATTTCTCATAAATACATCACAAAAAAAGGCTTTGCCAATGCCATTTTATAATAACTTTGAATAGACCATATTCTTCTAATACACATTCCGCCAAAAGATTATCATTGTGCATGTTGTCTCTTAAAAAATGGTGTAATGTAACCAAGCCTTTTTTATGTTTCCATTAGATTTTTCCTCTGACTGATTCCTCACATTTTTTTCTGAATGGGTGTCGAACAGCTTTTCATGTTGACTTTGAATAGCTAAAAAAAATCTAATGTGAGTCATATTTTAATAAATATGACAGGTCTGGATATGTGCCTGGCTATGCTCTTCTCCATCATTTGAGGAATAACTGCTGCCATCATCAATAAAAAAGGTACTACAGCATCTCTTCTAAAGGAAATTCTGTGCTTTCCGTGGCTGGTAATAGTGCAATGGTAGTTGCGGTGGGCAAATAGTGCTATATGGAATAAATATCATTGCAAATAAGGTGCATTATAGTGAATAAGTGGCACAATGTGTTAAGTTAATTAATATTTGTCAGCACCATATAAAACTGCTGCAAGAGGTTATAGAAACCTGAATAGAAGATGGATAAAAGGTTCAGGCCGTTTACCTGAGGACACAGGCTATCGATCTGTGTAGCAGCCATGCGCACTAACTTCACACCCTCCTCGTTGTTGGAGATGGAACAGGCGAGGTTGGCAACCTAAAAAAAAGAGTGAGAGAGAGATATATTAGGGGGTCATTTGTACATCGAGGTTACAGTATAAAGTGACCTTGTGGTTCTGGTTGCCAGATTTCTGTAAATCGGGCAGGTTAGACTAGCATTTGGACAGGGGCAAATAAAGCTCCTGAGCAGAGTGCACACATATACAAACACGCAGTCCTTTTTGCTGTTCATGTTTGAAGCTATCAGTGCTGTGTGCAATGGATAAGGATTTAATGCTTGGCTTGAGAAGGCAATGTCAGGGCAAAATATGTACAGAGAGTTAGGGCTCATTCAAGTGTTAGATTGGTATTTGTTATTTCCCAGCGTGAAGAACATGATTTGTGGGTCCCTCATCCCCTCTGCTCCCCCGGCCCCAAATCATCTTGCCTTCCTCTCTCTTTTACTATTTTAAAAATAGCGTCAATTTGAATAATTGACATCACACACACTGTAATTTGAATTTTTTTTGTACACAAGCCCTTCAATCTCTCCTGGTAGTTTATTAGAGGGCTCGGCCTCTGGCGGTTCCTCTCTTTCTTGGCCGAGCGACAGGTGAGGTACAGCGGGTGTCACGTGCATTGCGACGATACAGAGGGTCCCATCAAGAAAACACAATTACCCCAAAAATGTCAGTGGACACGGAGAGGGGTCCTAATTGGAGGTTGCCACATTTCTGTTTTTCACTCATAAATCAATGTCGAATTTTCTGAAATTGTCAACACAAGCACTTTGGTGGAACAACCAGGGTTGATTACCAAACTTCACGTACACATGTAAATCATTAGGCCAGTTTACCTAGAAAAAAAACAGAAAAAGAGAGAAAAAGTTTAATTAAACTAGCAGATGGCTCCTCTATGCGCAATACCTCCTTGTCTAATTTCTGCCTGCATGCAGCCTTCAGGTTACCCATCATGCAGTGCATCTGGCAACGCCGGATCGGTGCATACACGTGAATACACGTGTGCGATGAGAAAAGGTCTCTCTCTCGTGTTTGCTCGCTTCCATCATCACAAAAGCATCTGCGGAGGGAGCGCTGGCCAGATTGGATGCTAAAAACCTGGCTGCCTCCCCCTTCCCTCCTGCCAAAAACATAGGATCCGACAGAAAACACCGGAATATTGCTCAGAAAGTTTATAATTTGGTGACATGTCAGACCTCGATAAAAGGCGCTAATAGGCATGTCAGTCGCGTTTTGGTAACAATCCAGAATTGGTGTTCCAAGCATCTCATCCTCTGCTGGTAAATCAGATTACACAGCAGCCACGAGTAAGAATTTTGACAGCGCTAAAGTGACATATGCCTGCTGGCAAATGCAATACGACTGAAGCCATATCAGCGGGCTTCTCTTCTTTTTTTAAGGTAAATCGAGGCAAATCAAATCTGTGTTAGAAGATTCTTGCTTACGGCCCTTTTCTCCGGTTTACCCCTGACAGCTCTG
The DNA here is from genome assembly GCA_018155175.1 of Sinocyclocheilus anophthalmus. Taxonomy (NCBI): domain Eukaryota; kingdom Metazoa; phylum Chordata; class Actinopteri; order Cypriniformes; family Cyprinidae; genus Sinocyclocheilus; species Sinocyclocheilus anophthalmus. Next base: position 14,810 of record JADLZN010010434.1, read on the forward strand.
AATGCTTTGATGGATCACTCTTGTGTTTAAGTGTGTGCTTGCATGTGTGTGTTTAGCTGCTGCTAAAAGTGTAAAGACTAAAAAGCTTGAGGGATGTAAATGATGATGTGTGCATAAGAGTACCATTGGGGAAAACAAGATTCATTCTGAAATGATACTCGATTGATTCATTCTTTTTAATACATCATAGA
>JADLZN010010435.1:0-37500 GCA_018155175.1 Sinocyclocheilus anophthalmus
TTCAAGTTGTTGTTTTTTTTAAAGTAACGACCAAGCGGCCAGCGGCGGACTGAGTTGAGCATATGTTTGATCAATTTAGCCTCTCAAATCATCACGACTTTCCTAAAATAAAATCTATAGACAAATAAACACTTCATGCAAATTCACAATATTAATTAAAAAATTTAACCTAGATAAATGTGTGCTGTTAGACACATATACAGTCGTTTGTGCGTAGAGTGGAAGGTCAGGAAGGACATCATTGTTCTGCAGGACATGGAGGCGCCGCGCCTCATTGCAGTTTTTACTTAAGGTGGATTTAAACCAAGTGTAACAGCGGTTCTTCTACTTATTTCTGTGCACTCCAATCTCATCAAAAACCTGTGCTTTGTAAAATAAAGAAAAAACAGGAGGCGCTCTTTCTGGCGTCTGGTCTAAATAAGATTAAACGTCATCATATTTTAAGAATAAGCCTAATTACGATAATAAAATCAGTTATACTGCGTGAAGTACTGTGAAAATTCAATCGATACCTGCAAAAATAAAATAAATAAATAAAAATCTTGTGGCATCAACCTGTCATTCTTCACATTTAACAGGAAAAACAGCAATAAAACATAGGCTTTTTGACATTTTTTTTAAAACTCTAATTGATCGATTCATGAGACATTCGTTTGTATTAAATTGTTCAGATTTTTTCAACATGCATTCAAATATTTATTCGCTTATTTCGTGCTGCAAATATTAAAGAGGAAAATATCATCGATTCACATGCTGCTTGAACTAAGACGAATATAGTCCTCTCACTACAAATTTAAGAGTGTAAACACACATGTATTGTTTGCAGTATTTTATTATAAAGTTGACAGAAATCTGACACTTTGTGTTTTAATATAAGTAAAGCACAAAGCTTATTGCAATTATTGGGTGGCTTGCGTGCTACAAATGATGAATGGACTTGAAAACGTTAAATATTATTTCCAAGCATTTATACTGTAACTAAAACAGCTTGTGAGTACACGTAACATTAATCACTTCAGATAAATCAACAATACGTTAACCGGGTTGGAGCTAATAACGTTTGGGGGGGGCACGTACAATTTTTTTATTTATTAATTTTTTTGCAGATTACATTCCATCTTGTTATCAACTTGTTTTCTTTCAATTAGCCCAATTTTTTGGACACGGATTGGTGAAGGCCTCACTGATTCGAGGTCATGAGCCTTAGTTTATGAGGAGAATAGTGCCAAAATACTAATAAAGATTATTATTTTTTTTTCCACTACAAAAAAACGGAAAGCAAGAGCCTGAGCTCAAATCAATGAAGCCTACAATCAATCAGTTCCAAAAAGAAATGCAAAACCTGTGCTAATTTAAAGAAAACAAGTTGACAAAAAGGTTGAATCTAAGATCTGGTGATAATACAGCATAATCAGAGATTTACAAGCGATTCTTAAAAGGCCAGTCCTTTTTGACCAGGAATTAGTTAAAGGATTTTCAGCACAGAACAAGGGTTAAGACAATGATTATATATTTGAGAATCACCTTACGATTTACAAAAGATTCAATGCTTTCTGGGACACCAGGGTCATAAACAATACAACTATTATTGTTAAAACTATTGCCAACTTGATCATCTACATAAAGTAGGATTTAAACCACAAAGTTTAGCTATAAACTGCTGACGAGAGACTTGTTTGAGAGTGCCATTCTACTTCAATCAAAATAAATTCTTTCCAACAACCGCATAGTGACAATATATTTGACTGTCCTCAGTTGAACTTTTTGTCTGCTGACTGAGGTTTACTAAGTTTATTTTCTTTTTTCTGAGTTTTTTTTGTGTCTCATTTGGTACAGTTCCCACTTCATGAACCTGGAAGCATTTTCTGTGACGTCTGTCTGGAAATGTTTTCCACAAGGTAATGTTGCCTGGCAGCGAGTATTTGTATGATTTGTCCAGCTACATTCCATAAGAACTTTTGAAATTACAGTTGAAAAGGAAGAAGGAAATAGATCTAAAGATGGTGATTTCCAAATAAATGAAGACTGTGGCTAGGAATGTTCACATGAGGACAGACGGTGCTATGTCTACATGCAAAAACAATAATCAGGACCAAACAAAAGCACTTTCTTATTAAAATGGCAAAAAAGAAAATAAACTACACTAAACTAAGTAGCTGAAAAACTTAATGAAATACCATAAAATGAACAAAAATACAATTGTAGTAGTCCCTGAGTCATGATTTCATAACTTGAGATTCCTGTTGAGAAAACCAGGGTACACTAAGAAGAAAACAATTGTGTACAAACAAGTTTCACTCAGACTGAAATTGCAAATAAATTTCACACACAAGAAGAAAAGGGAAGTAACACATTGAATTATACATGTAACGTTGAAGTGCAAAAATGGAAATAGAATTTTCTCGTAAAACATACCCCAATAATAGTTGTTTTATTTGCAACTTTGAAACATTTTTTCTTTTACGGTGTAGTTGCTCACTAAACTAAGTTGTAAATAAAACAACAATTACTGGAGCAAAACATGCTACCATATATTTAGCAAATACCTACTGTAAACGCCTGACAGTTATGCCAATAAAGCTTTGAGTTATGATTGTGCCAGTGCGTGACGATAAATGAGCACGTTGTGCTTTCATTTACAAATTCACTCCTCAACTAAATCATAGTCTATTAATTAGCCGAAATAAAATTAAATATATGTTACATTTGTTTATGTTACTTAATTATGTTAATTAAGTTAATGGAGAATGTGTCATGCATGGATAAAAATGTTTTCTTGTAGGCCTGTTTTATTTTATGTACTTTACGTAACATTTATTGATGATAGATTCATTCGAATGCTGTCTACATCGCGCGCACTACGGTCCGGTAGCCTAGGACTCTGGTTAATATAATCACTTAATAATGTAATCATTTCTATAATAATGTTATTCTAAGTAATCTTTGCTTTAGTAAAAATGTAAAAAGATTTGAAGTTGTAAATAATCTTTTAAAGTTGTAAATTGTAATACTATTTCAGATTTTCTACTCTAAAATGTCAAGTTTAATTGCCACTTCTATGTAATTATTTGCAAACTTACTTTCCAATTTCTGAGTGAAAATTGCTTGAATCCTTTTTTATTGTACAAAACATTTCTGGTAGAGATAAATAATCGATTCACTCCCACTTAAGTATATTTTCTTCAGTCTTTCTTCAAGCTGTCAGACCAGGATGGTATTTCAGCCAGGCTTTATTAAAGTCTCCTGCCCTGAAGCAAAGTCTATTTTCAGAGATTATATATCATCACAAGTAACGTCAAAGACGCAAGACAATCAACACCCAACCAGTAATACAGCATGTGATCTTTTACATTTTAACTGTAGCCGCATTGTTTAAATAAACCAAATACGTTCTGAAAGTTTATTGTGTAACACAACTTCTCTAATGCACTAAATTGTTTTACAACAAAATGAATGTGAAGATAATAAACTAGGGTAGTCCACAGGCTGTAAATCTCTCTGGATTTTTAGGAGTTTAAAGTATTCTGAAATCCGGAAATGACAGCCTTTAAAATAAACCAACAAACTTTCATTTTATTTTGTTTATTTATTTACGTAGCACTGTATAAATACAACTAAGTTGCCCAAAGTGCTTTACAGGTAAAGAATGAAGAATATAATGTACATCTCAAATGATATAATAAAACCTTAAAACAATACAAATACTAAACATCGACCATTTTAAAATGAAGGACCATAGAGAATAAGTGCATTTTAAAAAAACCCGATATTTTAAAAGTGCCAACGTCGTTGCCGTTCTAATAACTACTAACAAACCGGGTTATAAGCATTAAACTAAAAGAATAAAGAAACATTTCATTACGTGAAAATACATAAACTGAATAACACTAAATCAATAAACTAACACTAAAATCATGATGGACATTTCTTGATATAATTTCATAATAATATTAGGCTAATACAAAGGAAAAGTAACAAAATGAAAAAAAACACAACTTACAAACATTTGGTATGGACGAGGATATCTCTCAATGGAACAGACAATCCTAATTGAGGATTGTAGATAGAGTCCGTAATCATGGAGATAGGTGGCGGGAATGAATATAAGTCTGCAGATCCGCCGTAAAGCTATAGTAAGAAGAAAGAGACGCGTCACGCGCCGGCTGTCAAGACGCGCTTCAGAACAGTCAGACATTGCGTTGATAGAGGTAAACGACAATAAAATACTGTTCGGTTTCTTGCACACGGACCGATCGTTTCGATGTGTCGTCATGAGCCGCAGGGTTTCATTTGGTTTTGTTTGTGTACGTTTTTTTTACTCTCAAAGCCGTGATAACCATTCACCTCCATTATAAGACTGACAGACTGCAACGGTTTGAGTTTAAAATCTCTGTTTGTGTTCTACTGAAGAAACAAAGTCACCTGCATCTTGGATGCCCTGGTGGTAAGCAGATAAACATCAAATTTCATTTTTGGTGTGAACTATCCCTTTAAGCGTTTTAGGGTTAGGGTTAAAAACGTCCGTTTTTCCTCTCACAGAATCGCCAATCGCAGTGTAAAACATCATTTGCGTGTAGGTTATGCATTAGAGACCTCATAAATGTCTTTAAAGTTGAAGATGATTTTGCGGTTGTTCATCGTAATCCAGGTTTGATGGCGAAATTGGCGAGAGCTACACGATTATTCTTGCAGAAGATGAACACGAACGTAGCGACTGCAGCGCCCTCTGCTGATCAAAACAAACAACACGCGAAATGAACGCGCAAACTTGCCTTAACATTGGCGACTCTGTGTTTCATATATATTACATACACATCATAAACATTAAAAATAATGATACCTCAAATCCAGTAAGTCTGTTTGTTTCTGATTCGCTATTCTCTAAAAATAATCGGCTCAGGCGAGTCATATGTTCGTGAATCGAACTGAATGCTGTTTTTGCTCGCGATCCATGCGGAAACACCTTTCTTGCCAATATATTCAGTGGAAGACTGCATTTGTTTTGTTTTTTTAATTTCATCAGATTCAAGACAGACAGAAAAGTTTGCTGTTGGAAATGCTGTGAATTGTGCTGGTCGTTATGTAAGGGATAATGTACTTCCAGCCGGTTGTTATCTCAGAATAAGCCCCAGTGATCAGGTCTTGTATCAGCCTGAAGGGGGTTATTCTGCGATAACAACCGGCGGGATGTACATTATCCCGCTTATTACACAGATACTTGCCACATAAGTAAATAATTAGAAACAAAATATTGATTTGAGTTACTCGGAACTGTCGCAACCAATCAGAATCAAGTAGTCCACAGAGCGTGTAATAATGTATAATAAAGTACCAGGGGAGAAAAAGACCGATATCAACTCAGGCACGTGCACACTATAGATTAGGGCTGGGCGATATAGCTAAAAATGTATCAACGATATTATGTTTCATATCGTTCGGTATCGATAGTTATTGACTTTTTTTTTTATAACCTTTTTTAAAACAAAAAAGCAATAGAAATGTTTTTTTTATTTACCCACTGTATTTATAATTAACACAATTCATTGAGACAAACAACAAGTATTTTTTGTTTTAACAATCAAACACAAAAATTAAACAAATATCTAATTCCTAATGTTTTATATGCAGATTAAATAAGTCTTTATTGTATAGGTCTAATTGTCTCCCGAGGCCACAAGAGGGCGCAATGAGCAAAATAATGCAGCGCATTTAGCAAGTAACTCTATAAAAACGTGCATTACGTCTAAATTAACTCTTAAAAATCAAATATAATTTCATAAATTGCATAAACAATTGTGAACAAAACAGCATCATGTATTTATTTATTTATGCATTGCTTAATACAAAGAGCCGAAGGTCCATTCACACAGACTGCATTTAAAACATATGAGACGCAGTGAAAAGAAAAAAACCTCCACAAATTTGTGTTATAGTACTAAGTAACCACTGGGTTCAGTAGGGTTACACTTACCGTGAGTGTGTTGTCGATCACGAGGTTAGAGGTTAAACTCGTGTTGCAGTGCTGGTGTGCTCGCCTGCAAATATATCAAAATCAGTTTGACCCAAAAATGGTTCTTGGTTGAATCAAGAAACATTAAACTTTTTTTTGACTTTGCATGGCTTTCTATACATCTCTTGTGAGACGCGAGTGCATTTGTCCGACTAAAAAATTTGCTGAATATGCGTTCTGTGTGAATGACTTTTTTTTCGGTTTTAACCTAATCAAGATCTTCTCCGCATTGAGTTTGGAGAAGTTCTTCTCCACAAGCTCCTCATCACAGGCAGCACAGCACTAGAGCATGGGTTGGTTTGTGTGTGCTGTCTGCGTCATCAGAGCCGTGCCTATATGTGCGCTATATCGAACTGTTTTCTGATCGATATCGAAGAAGAAGGGTGTCCCGTCGATAAAAGATCGGTCGGGTTTATAACTCTGTTGAGATCGATGCCTTTCTACGCAGATCTGAAACATCACAGACAGACAGAGAGCCGCAGAAGTGAAGCCTCCTATTCGTTTAAATGTTTCGGATCAGTCGCAATGACTCACTTATTAACAGTGACTTGCTGCCACCTACTGGCGGTTTTAATTTCACATTCAAAGTATCTTCATTTATTCAAATATCAGTATTCAACGTTTTATGTTTAAAATATCAAAACATTATTTATGCATTGGTAACTGCAGGTTAAATGCCATTCATGCCTGCATTAACTCAGTGTAACTGCATCTAAATGCCACTTCTAATGCAGCTTCGTGTTTCCTCTGCACTGCAAAGATTAATTTTGTCAATACTGATATAATTTGCTTGGTAACAGCCCAAATGACTTATTATTCTAAATAACTGATTCAATTTAAGAATTTGACTGAAAAAATGATGGACACTTTTAGAAAAAAGGTATGTTAAAATTACAACATGACTGCTTCTTGCGTCAGACCAAGGCGGTGTCTCATTGCTAGTTTTACTTGATCTTGGTGCTGTGTTCGACACTATAGATCATGATATACTCATATATCGATTACAAAACTATACAGGTATCAAGGGCAGGCTTTAAGATGGTTTAGATCCTCCCTGTCCGATCGCTACCACATTGTTCAATTAAATGGGGAGTCATCTCAATTATCAACAGTAAAATATGGAGTGCCAAAAGTATCTGTCCTAGGTCCTCTGCTATTTTAAATATACATGTTACCCCTTGGTAATAATATTAGAAAATACGGGATTAGTTTCCACTGTTATGCCGATGATACTCAACTATATATCTCAACAAGACCAGATGAAACTTAATTATCTAAGCTAACAGAGTGTGTTAAAAATGTAAAAGATTGGATGACCAATAATTTTCTCCTATTAAATGCGGACAAGACAGATATATTACTTATTGGACCAAAAGGCAGTACACCGAATCTCGTGGATTACAATTTGGAACTAGACGGATGTACGGTTACTTCCTTTACAGTCAAAAATGTGTGTGTTATATTAGATAGCAACTTGTCTGTTGAAAAATAGTATTTCCCATGTTACAAAAACAGCCGGGGGGGGGGGGGGGCGGATTCTTCAATCGAGAAAACATTGCCAAGTTTACGAAACATGATACCTGTTTCTGATGCAGAAAGCTAGTTCATGCATTCATGACCTTTAGACTGGACTATTGTAATGCACTGTAGCTGGTTGTCCTGCCTCTTCAATAAACAAGCTACAGATAGTACAAAATGCAGCGGCTAGAGTCCTTACAAGGTAAAGAAAATATGATCATATTACACCAAATTTTACAGTCTCTGCACTGGCTACCTATTAAGTTCAGTATCAGTTACAAAATATTGTTACTTGCCTACAAGGCCCTTAATGGTTTAGCTTCTGCTTACCTAACTAGTCTTCTACCATGCTAAAATCCATCACGCTCCCTAAGTTCACAAAACTCTGGACTTTTGGTAGTACCTAGAATAGCAAAGTCCACTAAAGGAGGTAGAGCTGCTTTTTCGCATTTGGCTCCCAAACTCTGGAATAGCCTTCCTGATACCGTTCGGGGTTCAGACGCACTCTCTCTGTTTAAATCTAGATTAAAGACACATCTCTTTGGCCAAGCATTCAAATAATGCATCTCATAATCTTTACTGCAGTCATAATCTTTTACTGCAGTTATATCTAATCAATTGCACATTATTATTCTTTAGTTTGGGATAAACAAATAAATTTTGCTTGGTTGGAATTCCAAGCTTTGTTCCAATCTGAGAAAAGGACCAGAGAAAGAAACCTAGTGCACCCTTATTGCATTTTAAAGTCCTGATCGACGTCCAGCTAACCGGAGATCCCTGTGCAGGAACGTTTAGAAGAACTCACACATTGATTTAAAAAGGCCCAAAATGTATTACATGCATGCATTATTAAATGTGACTTCCTGCGTCACGGCTTTAGACCAATCAGAGGCGTCGCTGAGCGTCACGTGACCCGATCCGGAAGTGACCCCGAGTGAGCTGTTGAACGAGCGCCTCGAACCCGGGACTTCACGAACCGGGGTCCGTTCGCGTTCAGCGGCTGTCGCTCAGAGCTCTCGTCTACAGGTGAGCGCGCCATTAAACCGCTCGTTTCCCTGACGACAGGAGACCGCGTCTTGTTTACATTTAGTCACTTAGCAGACGCGTTAGCGAAGCATAAACCGAAACATACATCAACAACTGCACGCTTTCAGCTGTGCTGAGGTGTTTAACACGCGTAATGCGCTTCCAGTGAACACTAGCCGCTCTCTCTCAGCGTCTGAGACACGAAACATGGTGCTCTTTAAACCCCGGGCGGTTAGCATCACAGCTAACGCTACCGCTAGCTGGCGGTCAGGCGGGTGTTGTTGTGTTTATCTGCGAGCTAACGCGTGTTCTGATTGTTTTTCTGCTGTTTTTACTCCGGATTAGCGCTTTTAAACACACGCTGTTGTTTATCTAACGCTATGACACACCAGAGAGAGCTCGTGCACTCATTACAGGGGTTTCAGAATTAACATCTCATTCATTCCTTAAATCAGAATCCAACATTAGGCTTTATAGTAATAAATGCTTATTATGCTTATTATAAATGCTTGTTATGCTGGGTCATTCGGTGTCAAATCAACCCAATTTCATGAAGTTCCTCAGGTAAGATTTTTGACTCTGTTCATGTTTATTGTGAAGAGAGCCGAACATGTTGCATTGGAATGACAATGTTGTGATTTGGAAAGTGTCTTCAGAAAGATAGCTCTGGTAGTAACATCTGTGATGCATTATATGCCAGTGGTGACCATCTGAAGACGGGAAATGCTCTGTGTGTGTCAGAGGTGTGTGTGTGAGAGTGTGTATGTGTGTGTATGTATGTGTATGTGTTGTGGAGAGGTGTGTGTGTGAGAGTGGAGAGTGGTGTGTGGGTGTGTGAGAGTGTGTTGTGTGTGAGAGTGTGTTGTGTGTTGAGTGTGTGGGTGGGAGAGTGTGAGAGTGTGTGGGTGTGTGTTGTGGAGTGTGGTGTGTGAGAGGTGTGTGGTGTGAGAGGTGTGTTGGTGAGGAGTGTGTGAGAGTGGTGTGTGAGAGTTGTGTGTGGAGAGTGTGCGAGTGTTGAGAGTTGTGGGTGAGGTGTGGGTGTGTGTGTGTGTGAGAGGTGTGTGTGTGAGAGTGTGTGTGTGAGCGTGTGTGTGTGAGAGTGTGTGTGAGAATGTGTGTGAGTGAGTGAGAGTGTTAGTGTGTGAGAATGTGTGTGAGTGAGTGAGTGTGTGTGAGAGGGTGTGTGTGTGAGAGAGAGAGATAGTGAGAGTGTGTGTGTGTGTGAGAGTGTGTGGTGTGTGTGTGGTGTGTGAGAGTGTGTGTTGGGTGTGTGTGTGTGTGAGAGTGTGTGTGTGAGAGTGAGGGTGTGTGTGTGGGAGAGAGAGAGAGTGTGTGTGTGAGAGTGTGTGTGTGTGGGTGTGTTGAGAGTGTGTGTGTGAGAGAGTGAGTCTGAGTGTGTGTGAGAGTGAGTGTCGTGGGAAGTGGTGTATGTTTGCGGTGTCTTTGTGTGTGGGTGTTGAGAGTGTGTGTGTGTGTGTGTGTGTGTGAGGTTGTGTGTGAGAGTGAGTGTGTGTTGTGTGTGTGTGTGTTTGTGTGTGTGTGTTTGTGTGTTTTTTTGTGTGTGTGTGTTTTTGTGTGTGTGGTGTGTGTGTGTGTGAGAGTGTGTGTGTGAGAGTGAGTGTGTGTGTGGGTGTGGTGTGAGAGTTGTGTGTGTGAGAGTGGTGGTGTGGTGGTTGTGGTGTGGGAGGGTGTGTGTAGAGTTGAGTGTTCTGTTGTGAGTGATGTGTGAGAAGTGTGGGTGTGAGAGTGTGGTGTGTGAGAGGTGGGTGTGTGGGGTGCTGTGAGAGTGTGGGTGGGAGAGTGGCGCGTGTGTGTGGTGTGTCTGTGTGGAGAGTTGGTGTGTGTGAGAGTTGTGGTGTGTGTGTGTGTGTGTGAGAGTGTAGTGTGTGTGTGTGTGTGAGAGAGAGAGTGTGTGTGTGCGAGTGTGTGTGTGTGAGAGAGAGAGAAATATCTGTGTGTGTGTGTGTGTGTGTGGGTGTGTGTGTGTGTGTGAGAGGTGTGTGGGTGTGAAGAGTGTGTGAGGGTACTGTGTGTGAGAGTGTTGTGGTAATGTGTGTGAGAGTGTGGAGAGTGTGAGAGTTGTGTCGTGTGTGTGTGTGAGAGCGAGTGGTGGTGGGAGAGTTGTGGTGTGGTGAAGAGTGTGCTGAGAGAGTGTGTGTGGTTGGGGGTGAGAGTGTGTGTTTGTGTGAGAGTGTGTGTGTTTGTGTGTGTGTGGGAGTGTGTGTGTGAGAGGGTGTGTGTGTGAGAGTGTGAGAGTGTGAGGGTGAGTGTGTGTGTGAGATGTGGTAGTTGGGTGAGAGGGTGGTGTGTGTGAGAGTGTTGAGAGTGTGTTGTGTGTGTGTTGTGAGATTGTGTGTGTGTGGAGATGTGTGGGAGTGGGTGTGTGTGTGAGAGTGTGGGTGTGAGAGTGTGAGTAGAAGTTGTTGTGTGTGTGGTGAGATGTGTGTGTAGAGTGTGTGAGAGTGTTTGTGTGTGAGAGTGTGTGTGTGTTTGAGAGTGTGAGTGAGTGTGTGTGTGTGAGAGTGGAGAGTGTGTGTGTTGTGTGTGTGTGTGTGTTGTGAGAGGTGTGAGAGTGTGTGTGTGTGAGAGTGTCGTGGGCTTGGTGTGAGTGTGTGTGTGTGAGTGTGAGAGTGTGTGTGTGTGAGAGTGTGAGAGTGTGAGGGTGAGTGTGAGTGTGAGAGTGTGTGTGTGTGTGTTTTTGTGTGTTTGTGTGTGTGTGGGTGTGAGAGAGTGTGTGTGTGAGAGTGTGTGGTGTGTGTGTGTGTGATTGTGTGTGTGTGAGAGTGTGAGAGTGTGTGGTTGTGTGTGTGTGAGAGTGTGTGTTGTGAGTGTGTGTGTTTGAGTGTGTGAGTGTGAGGAGTGTGTGTGTGTGTTGTGTGTGTTGTGTGTGTGTGTGGTGTGTGTGGGTGTGTGTGTGAGTGAGAGGGAGAGAGGTGTGTTGGTGGTTGTGAGAGTGTTGGAGAGTGTGTGTGTGATGAGTGTTGTGTTGTGTGAGAGTGTGAGAGTGTGTGTGTGTGAGAGTGTGAGAGGGTGTGTGTGTGTGTGTGTGTTTGTGTTTGTGTTTGTGTGTGTGTGAGAGTGTGCGTGTGTTTGTGAGTGTGTGAGAGTGTGTGTGTGAGAGTGGGTGAGTGAGAGAGTGTGTGAGTGAGAGTGTGAGAGAGTGTGAGAGTGTGTGTGGGTGTGTGAGTGTGTGTGTGTGTGTGTTTGTTTGTGTGAGTGTTTGTGTGTGTGTGTTTGTGTGTGGGTGAGAGTGTGTGTGTGTGAGAGTGTGAGAGTGTCGTGTCTGTGTGTGGAGGTGTGTGTGTGTGTGAGAGTGTGGTGTGAGAGTGTGTGTGTGTGAGGTGTGATTTTTTGGGGATGAGTGGTGGTTGTGGTGAGAGTGTGAGAAGTGTGGTTGTGTGTGAGGAGTGTGTGTGTGTGGGTTTGTGTGTGGGTGTGTGTGTGTGGTTGTGTGTGTGTATGTGTGTGTGTGTAAGAGTGTGTGTGAGTGAGTGTGTGTGTGGTGAGTGAGTGTGTGTGTGTGTGCTGTCAGTGTGTGTGTGTGTGATGTGTCTGTCTGATGTGTGGTGTGTGCGTACTTGTATGTCAGGTTTGTGAGTGTGGTGTGTGTTCGTGTTTAGTTGGGTGTGTGTGTGCTGGTGTGGTTGTGTGTGAGTGAGTGTGTGTGTGTAAGAGTGAGTGTGTGTGTGTGTCTGTGAGTGTGTGTGAGACTGTGAGTGTGTGTGTGAGTGTGAGTCTGTGAGTGTGAGTGTGTGTGTGTGTCTGTCAGTGTGTGCAGTGTGTGTGTGTGTGTGTATGTGATGTGTGTGTGTGTGTGTGTGGTGTGTGTGAGTGAGTGGTGTGGGGTGGGTGCTGTGTGTCTGTGAGTGTGTGTGGTGTTGTGATGTAGGTGAGTGTGGGTTGTGTGTGTGTTTGTGTGTGTGAGAGTTTGTGTGTGTGTGTGTGAGTGTGGGAGTGTGAGTGTGTGTGTGTGTGATGTGTCTGTCAGTGTGTGTGTGTGTGTGTGTCACAGTGAGAGAGAGAGAGAGTGTGTGAGATTGTGTGTGTGTGAGAGTGTGTGTGTGTGTGTCTGTGTGTGGGGGTGTGTGTGTGTGTTTTCCCAACGTTTGCAAATGTTCGTAATCAAGAATATAAAGGTCCCATATTGTCAAAACTGAAATTCCCGCCCTTTTTTCACGATAACTGAGGTCTAGGAGCTATGTAACTACCATATAAGTGGGTACGGAAAGTATGCAGACCCCCTTAAATTTTTCACTCTTTGTTTTTTTGCAGCCATTTGCTAAAATCATTTGGTAATTTTTTTCCTCATTAATGTACACACAGCACCCCATATTGACAGAAAAAACACAGAACTGTTGACATTTTTGCAGATTTATTAAAAAGAAAAACTGAAATATCACATGTCCTAAGTATTCAGAACCTTTGCTGTGACACTCATATATTTAAACTCAGGTGCTGTCCATTTCTTCTGATCATCCTTGAGATGGTTCTACGCCTTAATTTGAGTCCAGCTGTGTTTGATCATACTGATTTGACTTGATTAGGAAAGCCACACACCTGTCTCTATACGGCCTTACAGCTCACAGTGCATGTCAGAGCATATGAGAATCATGAGGTCAAATGAACTGCCCGAAGAGCTCAGAGACAGAATTGTGGCAAGGCACAGATCTGGCCAAGGTTACAAAAAAAATTCTGCTGCACTTAAGGTTCCTAAGAGCACAGTGGCCTCCATAATCCTTAAATGGAAGACGTTTTGGGACGACCAGAACCCTTCCTAGAGCTGGCCGTCCGGCCAAAACTGAGCTATCGGGGGAGAAGAGAATTTGTGAGAGAGGTAAAGAAGAACCCAAAAAAATCACTGTGGCTGAGCTCCAGAGATGCAGTCGGGAGATGGGAGAAAGTTGTAGAAAGTCAACCATCACTGCAGCCCTCCACCAGTCGGGGCTTTATGGCAGAGTGGCCCGACGGAAGCCTCTCCTCGTGCAAGACACATGAAGCCCGCATGGAGTTTGCTAAAAAAAAAAACACCTGAAGGACTCCAAGAATGGTGAGAAATAAGATTCTCTGGTCTGATGAGCCCAAGATAGAACTTTTTGGCCTTCATTCTAAGCGGTCGGTGTGGAGGAAAGAGGAGAAAACCAGGCATGCTCATCACCTGTCCAATACAGTCCAACAGTGAAGCATGGTGGTGGCAGCATCATGCTGTGGGGGTGTTTTCAGCTGCAGGGACAGAACGACTAGTTGCAATCGAGGGAAAGATGAATCCAAAGTACAGGGATATCCTGGACGAAAAAACCTTCTCCAGAGTGCTCAGGAACTCAGACTGGGCCGAAGGATTACCTTCCAACAAGACAATAACCCTAAGCACACACCTAAAATAACGAAGGAGTTGCTTCACAAAAACTCTGTGACTGTTCTTGAATGGCCAAACCAGAGCCCTGACTTAAACCCAATTAAGCATCTCTGCAGAGACCTAAAAATGGCTGTCCACCAAAGCTTACCATCCAACCTGACAGAACTGGAAAGGATCTGCAAGGAGGAATGGCAGAGGATCCCCAAATCCAGGTGTGAAAAACTTGTTGCATCTTTCCCAAAAAGACTCATGGCTGTATTAGATCAAAAGGGTGCTTCTACTAAATACTGAGCAAAGGGTCTGAATACTTAGGACCATATATGTGGTATTTCAGTTTTTCTTTTTTTAATAAATCTGCAAAAAGGTCAAAAATTCTGTGTTTTTCTGTCAAAATGGAGTGCTGTGTGTACATTAATGAGGAAAAAAAAAATTAACTTAAATGATTTTAGCCAATTGCTGCAATATAACAAAGAGTGAAAAATTTAAGGGGGTCTGAATACTTTCCGTACCCACTGTAAGTTTCAAAACTGTCAGTCCACAGTAAAATGCACACAGACTGCTTAAAGTAGCTGTGATTTTTCAGAACCGTTATGACTTCCGTAAAACGTTGATGTCAGAACTACACAGTCACCACCTTCAGTCACCACCCCGAGCACCGCCCACCGTCCCACTCTCCTTTAGCCACACACCCAGACAACATCGCATCCATGCCATTGCTGAGCAACAACAACAACACAGAAAACATGTGGAAAAGGTTCACTATATACAATTACAAATGATTATATATAAATCGTCGGTTTGTTGTTTTACACACATGCACACAGACATTATTTCATACACGACATAGTCGTGAGATGCAAGAAACATAGACATATGGCAAGAAATCTGTAGACGCACCCATAACAACAAAAGACAATACTTTATTAAACCTTTTCTGATAAGAAGTGTGCGCTGCAAACCCGAGCATTTTTGACGATCGTTTCTGTACAGTCTGCTCGTTTTATCAAGTTTAACCACAGCTGTCGTCGTTTTTTTTTCTGGCAGTGGCAGCATTGCGATCAGATTTCTAAGTTGAGGCTGTTTACGTCGATTTGGCACCCAAAACATAACAACAAGGATGATATTTAAGCTCCTCAGTAGCCGAACCTGCGCTGGTTGAATGGGCAGGCTCAGCTAGCGCTTTGTGACGTCGACTGTGGGACCAGTTACCCTGTGGTTGGCCTGGCACGTGCGGCACTAAGAAAACAACAGCACTCGACAGAGAGGCCATGGAATATTAATTAGACAGGCCCAAAGCACCGTTCTCCAGCAGAGCTCTAGCAGAGGAGCTGTACAAATATATTGAGAGGGTTTTTGGTACTTATACCGCAATTATATATTCTTAAGGACTTCAAAACCTCAAATAAAACTCCAGAAACTTTTACAATATGGGACCTTTAAAGATATCTTAATATTCTTTTAGATGCTGGTTCTTATCGGAGTGTTATTTTATTATCTTAATGTTTAAGGCCCTATGTGGTCCATTTCCAGAGCTATCGGGATCTCCGTGCGGCTCCATCTGCAAATAGTTGAATTTTACCCATTTTTAATGGTCTAAACCAAATGTTGGTCACCTTTCATGCAGCTAATACTTACTTATTTTAAAGACGAATCTCTGAAGATCAAATAATTTTGAAAATGGAAATGCATCTTGTTTGCCTCTTATCAAAACAGCTGCATAGATCATGCATCAAAGTGACAAAAATATTATTTTTCCAAAGTTTGCATGACTGTAACTCAATAAGTATTAAATATATCTCAATAACCTTTTAGGTGGTTAATGGTTCTTAACAAACATTTCTTTCAGTATCTTAATTTTTAAGGCCCTATGTGGTTCATTTCCAGAGATATGGGGATCTTAGTGTGCCTCCATGTGCAAATTGTTGGGTTTAACCCATTTTCAATGATCAAAAACCAAATATAGGTCACTTTTCATACAGCTGATAAAAGAGGAATCTCTGAACATCAAATAATCTTGAAACTAGTATATATATCTGTGTCCCTGCAGCACAAAAGCAGTGTTAAGTCGCTGGGGGATATTTGTAGCAATAGCCAACAATACATTGTATGGGTCACAATTATACATTTCTCTTTTATGCCAAAAATCATTAGGATATTAAGTAAAGATCATGTTCCATGAAGATATTTTGTAAATATATCAAAACTTAATGTTTGATTAGTAATATGCATTGCTAAGAACTTCATTTGGACAACTTTAAAGATGATTTTCTCAATATTTAGATTTTTTTGCACCCTCAGATTCCAGATTTTCAAATAGTTGCATCTCAGCCAAATATTGTCCGATCCTAACACATTTTCAGATGCTGTATAAACCTCAATTTCGAAAAATTGACCCTTATGGCTGGTTTTGTGGTCCTGGGTCACGTATTGATTCTTGCCCAGAAATGGTGTGAAGTTAGGCAGCTCTCTAGGGTTCTAGACTGTCCCGTCATGTCTTTGCTGTTGGCGTCGGTCATGTGACAGTATATCTAGAGCACTCCGTAGTCGACTCTATAAACGTCTGTGCCACGGTTCAAGTGTTTGCTCTCGAAAATCCAGAGAAATTGAAGCAAACATGTCTATGGCAAGAAGGAATTCATGCACTCCACGGGTGAGTGAGCAAAATGATGGAAATACACTTAGGGTTGATGGCTAATAAATTACAGTATTGCTTAAATTTGACAGCTTTGTCAGCTTCCACCTTTTTCATTTCTCCTTTGTTCACTGGTTATTTTTTCATTAAAATGTCGTAAAATATTGAGCTTTATTAAATGCAGCTCACCGTAAGATGACGATGTGTGTTGATCGCAGTCGCTGTCGTTTCTTCATGTGTGGCTTTGAGCTGCTGTTGTTCTCTGGAAAGCTGAAGACATTTAATCAGGTGTAAAACACTGTGGTCCGGTAGAGGTGAAGCTCATCTCCTCGGCTCTTCTGTTGTCCCGTGGCGTAGCTGTTGATTGCTCAGCAGGTTTGCAGGACTGGACGTGTGTTTTTGAGGCATGTGATGTTGAGCCCTGGGATTGTGGTGAGTGTCGCTCGCCGTTCTCTCAACAGAGATCCGTTTGTTTGGAAAAGCGCATGACTGTTCCCGCAGCCTAATCCTGCTCCGCACGGAATATCAGACAGAAGCGAAGGGATGTTTGGTTAGCAGATTACAGAATGACGTACGGCTACCGATCTGAGACCTTAAACCTAGGCCTGTCACGATTACAACTTTTTGTTGTGCGATATATTGCCCCAGAAATAATTGCGATAAGCGATAATATTGTCATCTTAAAGACCATTTTATGCCTCTGAATAAATAGTAACAGCAGAATAATGCAAGAAAGCCTACACGCTTCCAAACGACAACAAACTTTACATTTTTAAGAATATTTAGACCATGGAAATTAAGTATGCAAAGTAACAAATTAGAAAAAAGAAAAATGCACAAAGAACTTGTCTGGAGATTTTTCCATGTACAGATTTTTCCTGGACCGTCTTTTCTCTGTAAATGAAGGGTGCTGCACTATTGCTGAAATCACAATCACTACTCGGCACTCAGATGTCCGTATGCACAAAGGTTGCATGAAAACCCTTAATTATAAGGTTAAGGGTACTCTTAGTGAAACATGGGTTGCAAGAAAAAAACCTAAGGGTTTACTTAGGGGAAGTTAAGGCTGTCACTTAAGTGTTTTCCCTTAATTGCTTAAGTGTTTCCTGAAGTTCTGTTATGCGTTGCTACAAAGTCCTTAAAAAGATTAAGGGACCAAAATAGCTCCCTTAAGTCATCTTCTACTCAAGCACGATGGCTGATTTCATGGTCATTGAAGAGGAGCTAGTACCTAGGCGCATTTTTAATGATCTAAATAATCCATTGGAGACTATGAATGATGCACAGTTATTGAGGGAATATAGGTTTGACCGTCAAGTCAATCCTTCGTCTCACCACAACACTTATGCCTGACCGTGAGTACCAAACCCGACGAAGTCGTGCACTGCTTCAAGTTTTTAGCTTGTGGTACTTTTCAGTCTGTCATTGGTGACGTCTTTAGAGTACACAGATCCACTGTCTGCAGAGCTGTCCATCGAGGGGCCTTAGCCCTGTGTCGCCCGGCTTTCCTTCCAGAGACGAGCAGGATGTATTAGCGGGGCGTTTTGTTGGCAGTTGCTGGTTTCCCCCGCATTTGCGGAGTGATAGATGGAACACATGTGCGAATTCAAGCCCCCCACCAATATGAAGATCACTTTGTCAACCGCAAAAACTTGCGTTCTATAAATGTACAGCTGATATGTGACCCAGACAGCAACATAACAGATGTTACTGCTGAGTGGCCCGGCAGTACACATGATGCACGCATGCTGTCTGAAAGTAACGTTTATCTGAGTTTTGAGGATGGAACACACAGGGGCTCACTTTTGGGGGACAGCGGCTGTCCTTGTCGTTCATGGCTGAAGACACCTTTTAGAAATCCAGTAGGAGCTGCACAGGTAAAATTCATTTAAATAACCTATTTGAGCTATTTAGATAAATCAATACAATTTGTGAAATTTTGTATAACTTAAAAAAAAAAAAAAAAAAAAGTTTATTATTTGACGAGTTAAAGTAATGTAACTTATTGGCCATCGTTTTAGTGTATCATCTGTCGTTTGTCACATTGCAGGAACGATACAACACTGCTCTAACTAAAACTAGAGTAATCATTGAAAGGACGATTGGCCAGCTTAAAAGGAGTCTTCACGGAGAGCTACGTCTGGAACCAAGAAAAGCAGGGAGAGTCATCATTGCATGTGTCGTCCTGTTGAACATATCAAAAGACTTTGGTGTGCATGCTTGTGCAAACACTGTTTTCCTAAAGTGGGCTGAATATGTTCTACAATAAACATTTACAGATTAGATGCTGTATAAATTAATAAGTAAATGAAACAACATTTTTATTTATAGATTAAAAACAGACATCGAAACATTTACAATAAGCAATTCACACTGGATTATAATATAGAGAAAATTCATATTTATGTAGGCTAGTATGTATGTATTTCTGCATATTACGAATCATTTGAATAAATATCCTAAAAGATTAAGATTTGTGTTATGGTTCACTTATTGGCTGTAAAGCTATTAATCCCTCTTTGTATTATGGAGTATTATGTTCTGCATATTCAAGTTTCCATTTCCAATTTAGACATCTCCAACTCCGCTTTCCTCTTCTGCAGCTAAATAACTTCTCGTTGAAGTTCAGCAAGCCCTGATGTAACTCTTCCCAATCCTTTCTCCTCAGATGAATGTCTGAAAAAAAACAACTTTTTATTTAACCTAATATCAACGAATGATGAAACATTGTTTGTTTTTACTCTGTTATTTGTTACCGAATGCAACACAGATGTCACTAATGACCTATAGCTGTGGCTAACCTCGTGGCTGGGTGGCTAGTTGTGGGGCTAGTCGCTCCTGGAATATTTTCCCAGTTTGGGGTGGTAAGGCTGAAAAAAGAAAAATATATTATTATTATTACCGTATTGGCCCTGATTATAAGACGACCCTGATTATAAGACGATCCCCCTTTTTCCAGATGTACCTTTTGGAAAAAGGCTTTTTAAAAACCAAATCTTGTTTTTTCTCAGTAAAACACATTTTGTCTTCAATTATTTTCATATTGCATATTTTTCCTATTTTAATTTTTGTTTTGAAAGTATGGTAAAAACTGGTAAAATGTACCAACAATCACATTTAAAAAATATACACTTTTTGATATACCATTAAAAAACAAAAACGGGTATCTGAATTAGGACATTTAGGCTATCCATCTAATAGTAGCCTACCAAAATCTTATTAACAGTAGAAGTTAAATCTTACTGTAGTCTTCAAATCTGGGTACTGTCTTACGTTTTAAAATCATAAAGAGAGTTTGGTCCCATCAGGCTAACGTGACAGTCACGACTCATGCAGCTGTAAGCTTTTCTTTTTCTTTTGTTTTTACTCGCGATCTTTACAACACGCATTACATTACGTATTTCATGGCACACTGGTTTTATGTGTATTTGGCGCCACCTATTGTTGTGGGTGTATTATTGACATGTCAAAGTCTAGACCCTGAATATAAGACGACCGCGTTTTTTCAGACGCATTTCCAAGAAAAAAACATCGTCTTATATTCGGGTCAATACGGTATTATTATAGCACAACTCTGTATACTACAAAATAGACCATCTTTGAAAGCAAAAGACATTTAACAAAATGCATTGGCGTCATCGGTGTTATTTTACCTGCTTCCCAAACTGCTTTGAGGAACGGCAGCAATACCGAGTAGAGTTGGAGAATCCTTCCCTGGTATGTCTTGTACCAGTCTCGCTGTCTCGGACAGGTCCTGTGGCGGCGGCCCTCCTCCTACAGCAACATTTGTTACACCGTATTACACCAAGCGCGCTACTTTTTGACACAATATAGCCAGTCACATTTCAATTTAAATGTAACTCGTAACTCACCAGTTTTTCCAGATTATTTTTTATAGTTGTTTATTTCTTTTCCTGAGCTCACTCACAGCTACGTTTTCATACTTTTTCATGACTTCTTCTACTGTGCGCTTGACAGCAAGGTTTCTTGAACTGATTTAGTCCGTTTTCTCCTGCCAGGCTTTTGTCTTGTGTAAATGAGTGACAGATGGGTTATATCGACTTCGCGGGGTGTTTTTTCTTTTAGCATATTCTTCTAAAAGAATGGCCTTTTCATGGATATTGTATGTATACTCTCACACTTGAACTGCTTCTATTATTGAACACTTGATGATTATCTAATCAAAATAAAAGTGCAGTCTAGGAGAACTCACCGGTTTCACACACTCACTCCGGATGCGTCGTGTTCAACTCGAGCAGCGGTCTAAAACAGTTTATTTAATCACCAAACGGACACAAGTTTACTTCAAGAATGAACAATTTGGCATGGATGAGTCTGTGTTTAAAAAATGGAGCAAAAAATTTCCCGCTCTGTTCAGCGTGCAGTATCACGTGTCTAAACAAATAGCACGTGCTGTCAGTGATTTCAACCACTAGAGGCCGCTCTCGCACTGTGTAATGACAGCAGACACTTCTCAGCCGCTCCAGCAACGGACGCAACCCTGAAAACTATCGGCATGGATTTTTGCCGATAACCGATAGTTCCAGCAATCAACTATCGGTGCCGATTAATCAGCAAAACCGATACATCGGTCGACCTCTAGTTATCACTCTCCATAACTCATAAGGTTAGGTTTGCGGTCCGTTATCTTTATAGTGTGAGGTGGAAGAGTAACTATGGCAACCGCAGCTCGCATTGCCGTGCGCTGGCAGAAACTACCGTGACATGCTTAGTATAAACACTTAGGTAAGGGTGACAGTTACGACGTTTGTTGCAACACTCTTAAGGAAATCCCTTGCCTCAGGGATTTTTTCCCCCTTCAGGTATAACCTTACTTAAGCGTTTTCATGCAACCGGGCCCAGATCCCTAAACAAGGCCGTATCTGCAGATGAATCTTTGTCTGTAGAAGCATTTTTTAAATGTGAACTAGCACCTCATAACTACACCACGTTATGTACGAGAAGCTGCAAAAAGCACAGGCGCCAGTGGAATGCACAAAACACGGTGACATTGATTTTTAAGTAAATATAATGAGCGATATATTGCGTCACCAAAAATTTGCATATATTGCGCGATAAGTCAATATATTGATTATTGCGAGAGGCCTACTTAAACCGACCCAAACCTGATATCATCAGCCAAAGTCTAAGGCCGTAAAAATGAAATATTAAAAGACAAATCCAATAATAAGAAGAAAACCCTGAAATAACTGTAATTTTAGAGATACTGTTAGTTTCTATTAATATTTCAATACATTTTCTTGTGCCTGGCAACTAGATGAATATATATATATATATATGAGTATATACTAGAGTAATGTATTATTTCAGAATATTTGAGAAAATATTGTTTATTCGTATTTTGAATTATTTTTTTTGTTTTTCATTTTAATTGTAGTTAAGGTTTTAGTAATTCTGTTGTGTTCTGCCATTCTTTTTAATATTGTCTATAGTGTTATAATTTTCATGTCACTTAGAAAATTTAACTTGAAATGAAAATGAGAAATGTTGCCTTGGCAACTAGATGGAAAAAAATAAGTAGGTTTAGTTAAAACTACCTATTTTATTTTATGTTAGTTTTTAGTGTTGGGCGATATGCTCAATTGTCATATCGTCCTATAGTCAGCATGTGAGATCGCGATACATGATATTATCGTGCTAATTTATTTAATTATGTATTAGTTTCATTGCCGGAAAGTGAACAAACTCCAGCGTAAGGCTAAAAACAGCCTAATGTTTTTAATATAACTGAATTTGTATTTAACATAATTTAATAAAAAACATTGAAAGTTACTAATTATAATGCTTACATTTCCTCAGTTATTCAAAAAGCAGCTACAGAAAACGAGCAAAGAACATTTACGTTACCAAAGAACATCATCACAAGCTCAGTTATGCACTTTAAAAACACTCCCGTTAAAATCAGTGAATTTACAATGTGTGAATTTTACCCCCCTTTTTATCTATACTTGGATCTCACGTACTGCTGACCTTGTTTATAATGAGAATTCGCGAGTCAGAATTCAGTCAGCGTGCTGCACAACAGAACTCATCTGAACGCCTCTGATTGGCCATTGCTTTCATATTATCTCTATGTGTCTATCGGCACAACCCTAGTTTACTTTCTTTTATTTCAAGTATCAAAAATGGGTTTTTTTCTTTAGTTGAAGGTAATCCATAATCCAGATAATTCCATCATCATTTCCAATAAAATGCCATATTGATGTCTTAAAGCTGTATTTGACGAGAAGAGCAGAGGGAACATTTATGAAATAGCATAAATCTGAAAGAGTAAATTGGCAGCTAATGTGGGGTGCGTCCCAGTGGTGTATCAGAGCCGCGTGTGTGTGTGTGTGTGTGTCAGCTGCAGGGCGCTGTGGTCAGCAGGATGAGTTCAGACGGAGGCGGGAGGCCTGTGAAGGTGGGCTCGCTGGTGGAGGTCATCGGGAAAGGCCAGCGCGGGACCGTGGCGTATATCGGCGCCACCCTGTTCGCCTCGGGGAAATGGGTCGGTGTGATTCTGGACGAACCCAAGGGGAAGAACGACGGCACGGTGCAGGGCAAACGCTACTTCACCTGTGAGGAGAATCACGGGATGTTCGTCAGACAGTCTCAGGTAAGAGCAAAGATAATATAAAACTGAAACATCTTCTTTCCATACAACAGCACTTAAGGCAGGTTTTAAACATTTTAATCATACTTCCCCAGTTTAATAATCACAGGATATTATGATATTTTGTTTAGGATTATAAAACGGATAGTTCCGGCTAGGGCTGTGCGATATGGACAAAAAAACCTATCGCGATTTCTTTGATCAATTTTGCGATTTCGATTTTAATCAGGATTTTGACACACACAGACATGCTTTACAGTCATTAATGCATTCAGTGTGAATTTGAAACATATTTCCAAAAGAAAAACAATTAGAGCTTTATCAAGAAGCTGTAACATGTCTCTAGAACAGACGTAAGGCAAAATAATCACTAAGTAAAGGTGTAACAAAATGTCTCTAGAATAGACATATATTGCAGATTTTTATTTTTATTTTTTGCCATGCATTGGTCACAGAGCTCTTTGTGGCGTTGCCTCAGATGTTGAACTAGATGTGTTGCGCCGAGTTCATTCTTCCTTGAAGATATTTTTTGTTTACTCTTCAAGGATATTTTAGTAAATTTCTACGTAATTATATCAACTTAATTTGGATTAGTAATATGCATTGCTAAGGACTTCATTTGGACAACTTTAAAAGGTATTTAGATTTTTTTGCACCCGCAGATTCCAGATTTTCAAATATTGTCAGATCCTAACAAAACATACATCAATGGAAAGCTTATTTATTCAGCTTTTAGAGATGAGATAAATCTCAGTTTGAATAAATTTACCCTTATGACAGGTTTTGTGCTCCAGGGTCACACACACTCATATATATACATACTCTAAATCTTCAGAAATCATCAGTCGGTGTTGTCACATGGTACATGTTGGTTCACTCAGGGCCGGTAGGGATGGACTGAATAAACCAGTCGCAGTCATGTGATGGCAGGATTTCCATATATCTAAACCTCTTTATCCTGTTAATACGGCCTGCGATCGTCCTAGCAGGAAGAAGGCTTGTTTCTCACAGGAAACTGTGTTTGTGTGCATCCACTCAGACAGAGCTAGTTACGGATCTCTTGGTTTCTTTCTTCAGATCCAGCTCATGGATGAAGGAGGCAGCTCTCCCGACTCAGGTGTGGCCAAACTGCTCAAGAAAGGTGCGAGCGTCTCCGTGACCTTCATGCCATCAGATGACAACCAAATAATGCAGTTTTTGTCTTTCTATGGAACATTACAGAAGTCCAGGAGACACCAAAAGCTGTGAAGCAGGTATGAGCCAGTGTTATTAGAGATGTACTATTATAGGTTTTTATTAATATTTTACTTTCATTTATTTATTTTTTACTTTTAGTTTCCACTTAATTTACATTTTTAGTAAATCTGTTGTGTGCTTTTGTAATTTATTTAGGTATTTGTTCATTATAATGTTGATTTAAATGATCCATTAGGGTGCATTTATTAATTGTTTTTTAAATATCTTTTTCATTGTATTTTATTTGAGCAATTTAGCAGCTTTAATTTAATGATCAAAAAATAAAAAAATTGGGGCTAGTTTTCCAAATCAGATTTGAAAAATATTAGTTGCAAAAATATATGGCCAGTAATATTTTGAAATGTGTGAAAATAAGAAATCTTAAAATGCTTTTCATGAGTTCTGGTTCTGAGTTAGTCTGGATCGTACACACACACACACACACACACACACACACACACACATATAGTATTTAAGATGAAACCAAAAGAAACTTGAGGTTTTTATGTGTGTGTTTGCCTGTTTTTGCTAACATGATGAAAAGACTCCAACAGTAAAGAAGGTACATCAGTACTCTGGGTTCACAACAACATTGCACATTGTTTACATTCACTCTGTGTTTTAAGAGAGCTGTTTGGACATTTTTGTACTTTTACTTTTCGTTTTTGGCTGTTTTGTTGTTTTTGTGGTTTTCACTTCTGTGGTGTAAAATAGTTTCTGTCCCATCATCTGACGGAAACACCCACGCACCGAATGTTTGCACCATCTGACGCGCGTCGCATATCATCGTATTGGATGTTTCACATATCACCACAGTCAGAAAAGATGCTGATTGATTGCTGATAAACATCTTTCATGTTTGATTTTCACATGACAACAGAACAACATTCTTCAGATTAATTCCACATGCACCGATAACGATCAGGCATAAACATTTATTAAGGAAATCCCTTGCCTCAGGGATTTTTTTCCCCTTCAGGTATACCCTTACTTAAGGGTTTTCATGCAACCGGGCCCAGATCCCTAAACAAGGCCGTATTAATAATTAAATCAAGGTTCATCTAACGGTTTAGTTTCTCCACACTATAAAACTTCAATAAACAAAATCAGGATTACGAAATATGTAGGGTTTAATCTCAAGTTAAAGTTTAATTGTTCAACTCAATTGAGCAGCCTAACTCAAAATAAAAACCTAGATCAAGAAATCCCGGAGCTCTAAACTGGATCATTGGTACTGTGAACCATTATTTCAATTTTACAATCTTTAGGAGACCTAATCGACCTGGAGTTTCTCATGTTGAAGTCCATTTCAGTGTCTTTTGTATGAAAACCCATCTCTGCCACTAAATAAAAAAGCAAATTGCGACTTTTTATCTCACAGTTAACTTTTTTTTATGTTCTGTTTTTATGTCTCACAATTTTAAGTTTATATCTGTATTCTTGCAGTTAATATAATATAATATATATAAAAAGCACAAAAAATTTGTACCCGAAGTTGAATGAAAATTCTGCGTTTACATCCGAAATTGTAAGTTTATATCTCTCAATGCTCTACCTTTTTCTTATTTTTAATCTCCTGGCAGAAACAAGCTTCCATACGGTTGTGGTTGTGGGATGAAGTTGATTTCTGATGCTGTTTTAGTGGAAAGCTTGAGTTTCTGCAGAGCCTCAGTGTCTCTCTTTCTCTGTTAAAATCTCCTTCCTGCTCCTGTTCTCTTTGCAATCCCTTCAACTGTGTGTGTGTGTGTGTGTGTGGTGTGTGTTTGTGCTCCTCCCTCAGCCTCCCATGCGCCGTAGTACCAAGGTGAGCCTGCAAAGCATTCTGGGAAATGTCTGGGCCAACACAGGCTGTGTTCAGAATGGAATACTATTTTCACAGAGTGAGATAAAAATCGGATTAAACATGTAACCTAATGTACCATACTATTGTTTGAAATGTTTACTATCTAGATGCAAATGTTAATGAGGCTGATGACTAGAAATGATCTGGTGAGTTTTCCAGATTGTCCATGAGCTAGTATTCCCATCCGAACTCAGCCTCGCTCTTAATTAGCTGCTTTCCCCCCACTTAGACTCCACTGGAATGTTTCCACGTGCATTAATTCATTTATATCAGTAATATTATCAATTTAATGCACACTACTGGACGAGAGCAAAACTGACTTGAGCTGAATAAAACACTACTGGTGTCAGGGGTCTGCTGGGGTCAGAGGTCAGGGGTCGGGCAGAACACGTGATTGATGTTGCACTTCTGCAGCTCGTGAAACAAGGATTTCATCCGCTTGAGAATAACTGCATCTGTTTGTCCGCAGGCGGGTCGTCCCTCTGTCAGAGGTTCAGGACTTTCAGAGTCAGTGTTAGCAGAGAATGAGTCCACAGCGTCTTCCCGGATTGCTCTGGGAGCTCCTGTCACACCGCAGCCCAGCGGCACACCCAGCGCCCCTCCTCCTGCCACCCCGAGCAAGGTCAGCGACCCTTGACCTTCATCACACCGGATTTTCCCTTTGCATTTCATGTCATATTACATGAAATGTGCAAATGTGATTTTTCTGCAACCAATGCATGATCTATGTGGTTGAAGGTGTGCTCTTATATCTCAGCGAAGGATGTGAGCTATCAGATGCCTCTGTTTGTAGGAGGAGGAGAGCCTCCGGGCTCAAGTCAAGGATCTGGAGGAGAAGTTGGAGACGCTGCGGATGAAGCGCTCGTAGGATAAAGCCAAGCTGAAGGAGATGGAGAAGCACAAGATCCAGCTGGAGCAGCTGCAGGAGTGGAAGAGCAAGATGCAGGAGCAGCAGAGCGAGCTGCAGAAGCAGCTCAAAGAGGCCAAGAAGGTGCTGGAGACAGAACGCATATGCAGAACACACGCAGAGCCTGTGATTGAGGAGTCACGTGCAAAACTCATCAATCATAATTTAAAAAGTGAATTAAAAATTGAAACGGAATTTGGCAAATTTTGGATGAATCAATCAAAAGAAAAATGAAAACATTTACATTTAGTCATTTAGCAGACGCTTTTATCCAAAGCGACTTACAAATGAGGACAATAGAAGCAGTCAGAACTAACAAAAGAGCAACGATATATAAGCGCAAATGACAAGTCTCGGTTAGCCTAACGCAGTACACGTAGCAAGGTGTATATATTACACACACACACAACACACACACACACACACGCAAAGAAAAACAAGTAGATAGAATAGAAAAAATAGAAAGCTAGTGTTTTATTTTTTTAATGAACAAAAAAAATGAAAAAGATAAATCTAGATGAAGTAGAATTATAGTAGAATAGAAAGTGTTAGAGTTAGAGGGTCAAATAAAGGTCGTTTCTTGAAGATGGGTAAGAAAACGGACAACATTGTCTGAAAAAACTGGTAGTTAAAAGTCATAAGTCATAAGTTAAAGTTTCATGAATTCAATTGATTAGACATACTTTTTGATTATTAAAATGTAATTATAAAACCAAGTGTTTTATGAACTTTTAATAAATTGTGGTCAAGTTGTATAAGTTTCAAATTAATAAGACATGTTTTTAATTGCTAAAATTTAATTTACGCATTAAGATGGAATCCAGAAAAATTAAATCGCAAAGCACAGGTTATGGGGAAAAAATAAACAGATTACAGGGCCCTTAAAATATAATTTTTGTTAAATCGTTTAAGATTCATGATTTCAATTAATTAGACGTGTGTTTTGATTGCTACAATTGCATTTAACCATTAAAACAGGATCCAGAAAATATACAACGGACAAAAAAATAAAATGAAAAAAAAAACAGAATTTGAAATAATAAAACAGATGTAGGAAAAACAAAATAAAACATTTATGGAGAGATGATCTCAAAGAGCTGCTTTAATGTTCAGTTTAGCCTCACGTGCAAATGCTATTTAGTGCTGGTTTGATAATTACCCTCTTTGATAGCTTCGGCATTAATGAGCTAATTCTATTAGTAGCCTGTAGTGTTGCTGACTACAAACAAGTAGTCTGGGGTTTTCTAACTACTTTAAAATGTGAGCATCATGTGAATGTAGTTGTTAGACATGAATCTCTTGAGAGAAACACCTGATCAAACCCTGAGCTCCTCTGGTCTCAGGAGGCGCGCGAGGCTCTGGAGGCTAAAGACCGCTACATGGAGGAGATGGCAGACACGGCAGACGCCATCGAGATGGCCACGCTGGACAAAGAGATGGCGGAGGAGCGGGCCGAGTCTCTGCAGCTGGAGGTGGAGGCTCTGAAGGAGAAGGTGGAGGAGCTGAGCATGGACCTGGAGATCCTCAAACACGAGATCGAGGAGAAGGGCTCGGACGGAGCGGCCTCCAGCTTCCACGTCAAGCAGCTGGAGGAGCAGAACGGACGTCTGAAGGAGGCTCTGGTCAGGTAAAGCACGCACACACACACACACACACACACACACAAGTCTGCGTGTTCCTGAGATCTGCTCCGTATCTTCACCTGTGTGTGTGTGTGTGTTCAGGATGAGAGATCTGTCGTCGTCAGAGAAGCAGGAGCACGTGAAGCTCCAGAAACAGATGGAGAAGAAGAGCTCTGAGCTGGAGACTCTGAGAGCGCAGAAGGAGAAGCTGCAGGAGGAGATGAAGCAGGCTGAAGCCACAATAGACGAGCTCAAGGAACAGGTTAGTTCAGAAACACACGAAAACCCTCTCCTCACTTCAGTCAAACTGGGAAACATCCCATGGCTGGAGAGAATGCTAGTTAGTGTTATTGCATTGGACTAAATCTTACTAACTTCTATAACAACCTCCCAAATTTTTTGTTTTGTGTTTTTAAAAAAAAAATAATAATAATTTTTTTGATTTTTTGTACACATTACAGTTCTAATTATGCAGATGGCACCTGATGCATGTATTTTACTGACATCAACAGCAGAATTATCCACAAATAATGCTTTTTTTTCACTCTAAAACTGAGTTGCATAAACGCCGATCGATGAGGCCTGCGATCAGTCAGTCAAAAAAAGACCAAACCTGTGCTAGTTGAAAGAAAACAAGTTGGTGAAAAGACTAAATCCAAGATCTTGGTGATGATGCTGCGCAATGAGAGATTTACAGGCTGGCCATTTTTGAAAAGGAACACCAGATTAGCTGAAGGATTTTCAGCACAACACGAGGGTTAAAGTGGTTGAAAGTTTTTCTGCTCAACAGTTAGGACTGTAATAGACTTTAACAATTGGGCATGGGCTGGAATGAGATTTTGACCGAATGATAACCTCAAGCAAACATATTGCGGTATCACAGTGTTGCTATTACACCTCTACAATGTGTTGTTTTTAAATGTCTGGGTACAAAACAACAAAGTTTCTTTGGTTACCGCTGTAAACAAAGCAGCGCTGCGCTAATAAACACTACTCTAATATGCATTATATGGAGGTAAGATGAAAATAAAATACCATCTAGACTATGTCTGTAAGCTCCTGTCGCCAAGACAGATTCCTTGTGTGTAAACATACTTGTAATAAAGCTCTTCGGACTTCTGAACCTTTCTAAAGACTCAGTTCCCCTCAGAGATACATTCAGATAAACCCCCAATTCAGTATTTAGATTTTCTTTCAATATTTCGTGCATCTTGAACAGTGAGCTGCTCTGCCTGCTAGTGTTTTCTTGTCATCATTTTGGAAAATGATTGCAATGCAGTTGAAAAAACAAAACACGTTCTTCTGCCGTCCTAGACACAGACTTACTGCTCTTGGCTGAATAAAGTTAGTGCCTTTCAATAATATGTCATTTATACAGTGAAGATGATGCATGGTTATTGTACATTTGATTCAGTTTCTGACCGGTTATAAAGTGCTGTTTATTTCATTAGTATCTTTAAATCGTATTTTCATTTGTGCTTTTGCTATTATTATTTTTTTGGTATATTTGTTGTTACTTTAGTAACAGATAAAAAAAAAAAAAACTAGAAAACCAGATCAGAGTTCTTGATTTTTCAGAGTTTACTGGAGTAAGTTTTACAAGAAAATACTATTTCAGTCTTTCTACTTCATAATTTCACACTTTATTCAGTGTTACTTGCTGTTTCTTTGTAATTATTTGTGAAGTTTACTGGCAATTTCTGAGCAAAAATAGTTTTCTGTGTGTGTTTTCAGGTGGACGCATCTTTAGGAGCTGAGGAGATGGTGGAGACACTGACGGAGAGAAATTTAGACCTGGAAGAGAAAGTGCGAGAGCTCAGAGAGACCGTCAGTGACCTGGTGAGACATGCGTTTGTGTTTAGCATTTTAATCATCATAGCTGCACTTTCAATACAAAAGCAGGCAGCATAATTATGGAGCCTTATAAAGTACTGTCTTTTGGCCTGAATTATGGTGGACTAATGCTGATTGTAAACATTGTGTTCTCTGATGCGTTTTTCAGGAAGCGATAAACGAGATGAACGACGAGCTGCAGGAGAACTCGCGTGAGACGGAGCTGGAGCTGCGTGAGCAGCTGGATCTGGCCGGAGCTCGAGTCCGAGAGGCTCAGAAGAGAGTGGAAGCGGCGCAGGAGACGATGGCCGACTATCAGCAGACCATCAGCAAATACAGAGAGCTCACCACTCACCTGCAGGTCAGTGAGGCACGCAGAAGAACTCAGGGGGACACAGACGAGAACTCGAGGAGAGACAGATGAGAAATCAGACATGCGTGAGAACTCAGTGAGATGTGTGTAAGAACTTGGAGACACAAATGAGATCTCGGAGACACAGACGAGAACTCCGGTAGAGACCGATGTGAATTCAGAAACGTGCGAGAACTCAGACACACGCGAGAACTCAGTGAGACGTGTGTGAGAACTCTGAGACACATGAGATCTCGGGGAGACACAAGAACTCAGATGAGAACTCAGGGAGACACAGATGAGAGATCAGGGAGACACAGATGAGAACTCAGTGAGACGTGTGTGAGAACTCGGAGACACATATGAGATATCGGGGAGACATATGAACTCAGGGAGACAACAGTGAGAACTGGTGAGAATATGAGAACTCGGGGAGCAAAGATGAGAAATGGGGAGGACAGATGAGAACTCGGGGAGACAAAGATGAGAGCTCGGGGAGACACAGATGAGAACTCGGGGAGACACAGATGAGAGCTCGGGGAGACGCAGGTGAGAGCTCGGGGAGACGCAGGTGAGAGCTCGGGGAGACGCAGGTGAGAGCTCGGGGAGACGCAGATGAGAACTCGGGGAGACACAGATGAGAACTCAGGAAGACACAGATGAGAACTCGGGGAGACGCAGGTGAGAGCTCGGGGAGACACAGGTGAGAACTCGAGGAGACGCAGGTGAGAGCTCGGGGAGACACATGAGAGAGCTCGGGGAGACTCGGGGATACACAGGTGAGAACTCTGGGAGACGCAGGTGAGAGCTCGGGGAGACACATGAGAGAGCTCGGGGAGACTCGGGGATACACAGGTGAGAACTCTGGGAGACGCAGGTGAGAGCTCGGGGAGACACATGAGAGAGCTCGGGGAGACTCAGATGAGAACTCGGGGAGACACAGGTGAGAACTCGGGGAGACGCAGGTGAGAGCTCGGGGAGACACATGAGAGAGCTCAGGGAGACACAGATGAGAACTCAGTGAGACACGGATTAGAGTTCAGGGAGACACAGATGAGAACTCGGGGAGACACAGGTGAGAGCTCGGGGAGACACAGGTGAGAACTCGGGGAGACGCAGGTGAGAGCTCGGGGAGACACATGAGAGAGCTCAGGGAGACACAGATGAGAACTCAGTGAGACACGGATTAGAGTTCAGGGAGACACAGATGAGAACTCAGTGAGACACGGATTAGAGTTCAGGGAGACACAGATGAGAACTCAGTGAGACACGGATTAGAGTTCAGGGAGACACAGATGAGAACTCAGTGAGACACGGATTAGAGTTCAGGGAGACACAGATGAGAACTCGGTGAGACACGGATTAGAGTTCAGGGAGACACAGATGAGAACTCGGGGAGACGCAGGTGAGAGCTCGCGGAGACACAGGTGAGAACTCGGGGAGACGCAGGTGAGAGCTCGCGGAGACACAGGTGAGAACTCGGGGAGACGCAGGTGCGGAGCTCGGGGAGACGGGGGAGGGCTAGGGGAGATCCACGCTGAGGAACTCGGAGCCACGGATAGAGTTCAGGGATACACAGGTGAGAACTCTGGGAGACGCAGGTGAGAGCTCGGGGAGACACATGAGAGAGCTCGGGGAGACTCGGGGATACACAGGTGAGAACTCGGGGAGACGCAGGTGAGAGCTCGGGGAGACACAGGAGAGAGCTCGGGGAGACTCGGGGATACACAGGTGAGAACTCGGGGAGACGCAGGTGAGAGCTCGGGGAGACACATGAGAGAGCTCAGGGAGACACAGATGAGAACTCAGTGAGACACGGATTAGAGTTCAGGGAGACACAGATGAGAACTCGGGGAGACACAGGTGAGAACTCGGGGAGACGCAGGTGAGAGCTCGCGGAGACACAGGTGAGAACTCGGGGAGACACATTAGAGAGCTCAGGGAGACACAGATGAGAACTCAGTGAGACATGGATTAGAGTTCAGGGAGACACAGATGAGAACTCAGTGAGACACGGATTAGAGTTCAGGGAGACACAGATGAGAACTCGGGGAGACGCAGGTGAGAGCTCGCGGAGACACAGGTGAGAACTCGGGGAGACGCAGGTGAGAACTCGGGGAGACACAGGTGAGAGCTCGGGGAGACACAGGTGAGAGCTCGGGGAGACACATGAGAGAGCTCAGGGAGACACAGATGAGAACTCAGTGAGACACGGATTAGAGTTCAGGGAGACACAGATGAGAACTCAGTGAGACACGGATTAGAGTTCAGGGAGACACAGATGAGAGCTCAGGGAGACACAGATGAGAACTCGGGGAGACAGATGAGAACTTTCCACATGCAGCAGTCAGATGCAGAACTTTGTTGAGAAGCAGCATAATAAAATGCATGCAAACAGATTTAAACTTTAAAAGATCTGTTTTTGTTCTTTGTCCTAGTGATGCACAGAAATTACAATTATTGGCCAAAAATTTACATTTTGGACCAACTGAGCGGAAAGACAAAACCGAAACCATGAATAATCTTATCATTTGTTAAAGTGATCACAATAACATATTTTAGCCCATGTGAGTTTACAATTATTACACATTGGCTTCAGCCATTTGTTTTATATTATTTAAAAAAAAAAATTTTTTATGTTAAATTATATTTAAAGAAGATATTTGATGTATTATATTCAGAATTTTTTCTGTATAGGAAGAATATTGTGATTTTGCTAATGCCAGTGATGATCAATATAATATTGACTTTAAGCAATGTTATACAGTGGGGCAAAAAAGTATTTAGTCAGCCAACAATTGTGCAAGTTCTCCCACTAAAAAGATGAGAGAGGCCTGTAATGTTCATCATAGGATACCTCAACTATGAGAGCCAAAATGAGAAAAAAAAAATCCAGAAAATCACATTGTAGATTTTTTAAAGAATTCATTGGTAAATTCCTCGGTAAAAAAGTTAAAATAAGTATTTGGTCCCCTACAAACAAGCAAGATTTCTGGCTATCACAGACCTGTAACTTCTTCTTTAAGAGGCTCCTCTGTCCTCCACTGGTTACCTGTATTAATGGCATCTGTTTGAACTTGTTATCAGTATAAAAGACACCTGTCCACAACCTCAAACAGGCACACTCCAAAATCCACCATGGCCAAGACCAAAGAGCTGTCAAAAGGACACCAGAAACAAAATTGTAGACTACCCAGGCTGGGAAGACTGAATCTGCAAAAGGTAAGCAGCTTAGTGTGAAGAAATCAACTGTGGGAGCAAATATTAGAAAATGGAAGACATACAAGAACACTGATAATCTCCCGCGATCTGGGGCTCCACGCAAGATCTCAACCCATGGGGTCAAAATGATCACAAGAACTGTGAGCAAAAAAAATCCCAGAACCACACGGGGGGACCTAGTGTATGACCTGCAGAGAGCTGGGACCAAAATTAACAAAGGCTACCATCAGTAACACAATGCGCCGCCAGGGACTCAAATCCTGCAATTCCAGACGTGTCCCCCTGCTTAAGCCAACATGTCCAGGCCCGTCTGAAGTTTGATAGAGAGCATTTGGATGATACAGAAGAGGATTGGGAGAATGTCATAATATCAGATGAAACCAAAATAGAACTTTTAGGTAAAAACTCAACTTGTCGTGTTTGAAGGAGAAAGAATACTGAGTTGCATCCAAAGAACACCATAACTACTGAGAAGCATGGGGGTGGAAACATCATGCATTGGGACTGTTTTTCTGCAAAGGGACCAGAACGACTGATCCGTGTAAACGAAAGAATGAATGGGGCCATTGTATCGTGAGATTTTGAGTGAAAACCCTCCTTCCATCAGCAAGGGCATTGAAAATGAAACGTGGCTGGGTCTTTCAGCAATGATCCCAAACACACCGCCCGGGCAACGAAAGATTGGCTTCGTAAGAAGCATTTCAAGGTCCTGGAGTGGCCTAGCCAGTTCCAGATCTCAACCCCATAGAAAATCATTGGAGGGAGTTGAAAATCCGTGTTGCCCAGCGACAGCCTCAAACATTACTGCTCTTGAGGAGATCTGCATGGAGGAATGGGATAAAATACCAGCAACAGTGTGTGAAAAACCTTGTGAAGACTTACAGAAAACGTTTGACCTATGTCATTGCCAACAAAGGGTATATAAAAAAAAAGTATTGAGATGAAATTTTGTAATCGACCGAATACTTATTTTCCACCATAATTTGCAAAAATAAATTCTTTAAAAATCCTACAATGTGATTTTCTGGATTTTTTTTCTCATTTTGTCTCTCATAGTTGAGGTATACCTAGGATGAAAATTACAGGCCTCTCTCACTTGTTAAGTGGGAGGCACTTGCACAATTGGTTGGCTTGGACTACAAATACTTTTTTTCCCCACTGTATATTTTAAAAAGTAAAGGTGACTTAAATTCTTTTTCAAAGTGATCGAAAGTGATTTTTTTTAAACATGTTTTTACAGTATTATATGCAGAACACAATAATTGTAACTAATTTGTTTAAGTTTCCTCACTGGGTTTAACTATTTTTAAATAATTATTGTTTTGTAAAGTATTTTTTATTTAAATGTAGATAATGTTTAAAGAATGAAAAGACAACTGTATAACAATGTAATTACGGTAATGTCTCATAAATAGTAAACCTACTGCCGGTGTTTACAGTAAATATGATGAAACCTTGGTCCACTCCGGTGTTTGCTGATTTTTCTCCATGTAAAATTTTTCGACCAGATTTTTGCCCCACTTTTAAAAATTTCCGTGCATCCCTTGTACTTCCATTTTTCATCAAACTTTTCTGTACGTCATCACTAAAGTTGATCTTCTCTC
Source organism: Sinocyclocheilus anophthalmus (assembly GCA_018155175.1). Taxonomy (NCBI): domain Eukaryota; kingdom Metazoa; phylum Chordata; class Actinopteri; order Cypriniformes; family Cyprinidae; genus Sinocyclocheilus; species Sinocyclocheilus anophthalmus. The sequence continues at coordinate 35,772 of JADLZN010010435.1, forward strand.
TGCTGCCTGAACAGGAAGTGAACCGAGAGCTGACCAATCAGCAGAGCAGCTCGGCCGAGCAGCTGCAGCAGCCGACCGCTGAACTCTTCGACTTCAAGATCAAGTTTGCTGAGACCAAAGCTTACGCCAAGGTACGGTTAGCCTTAATTTCCCCCGAACCATGAAACGCACCGTGAACGAGCGCTACAGATGTGTGTGTGTGTGTGTGTGTGTGTGTGTGTGTGTGTGCAGGCCATCGAGATGGAGCTCCGCAAGATGGAGGTGAATCAAGCGAACCGTCAGGTGTCTCTGCTGACGTCCTTCATGCCCGAGCCCTTCCTGAGACACGGAGGAGACCACGACTGCATCCTCGTGCTGCTGCTCATCCCCAGACTCATCTGCAAGGTTTCTGTCGCGTTACTGTCTGCAGAGACTACGGAAAACAATGTGATACTTTAGGACAGTTAATGCAGTGAGATCTTCCAGGATTCAAGATCATTTTCTGCATACTCTTCCATACAAACATTGCTTACGGCACGTGTTGCCATGACAGTTACCTGGAATAAGTTTAAGATGAAACACTGGAAATAAATAAAAACTAAAACAGCATCAGGTGTCATCTGCATTATTAGAACTGTATTTAAATTATGAACGGACTATTACAAAGCGCTGCTGTTTTGACACAAACGGGCCATGCTAAGCAGTGTCTGTGTCGCAGGCGGAGCTAATCAGCAGACAGGCGCAGGAGAAGTTCGATCTGAGCGGCGGGGAGCGCTCTGGACTGAGAGGAGCCGCCGGAGAGCAGCGGAGCTTCGCGTCTGGTCTGGTTTATTCTCTGACGCTGCTGCAGGCCACGCTGCACAAATACCAGCTGTACGTGTCCACTCGACATATCACACCATAACTGCACACGCTTCACATTCAACTGAACTGAGCTGAATTACAACACTTAAGTCTTTAGTGGAGCTGCTTTATAATTGAAATGAAGTAGTTTCATAATTGATTAATTTTATTACATTATTGATATTTTCCCCTCTGTGCTTCTGTGAAGCTGCTTTGAAACTGTATTGTATAAACTAAAGCTATTAAATAGGTAGCACTTCACAATAAGGTTCATTAGTTAACATTAGTTAACTACTGTAGTTAACATGAACTAAGCATGAACAATACTTCTACAGCATTAGTTATCTAGTATTTATTTACTAAGCTTATTAAAAAATCAAAGTTGTGCTTGTTTACATTAATGCACTGTGACTAACAATGAACGACTATTTTAATTAACTAATATATTTTGAATTATTTTACATATACTGTATATGTGTGTGTCTGTGTGTGTGTGTGTGTGTGTGTGAGAGTGAGTGAGTGAGTGAGTGAGTGAGTGAGTGAGTGAGTGTGTGTGTGTGTGTGGTGTGTTTGTTGTGTGAGTAGTGTGTGTGGGTGTCGTGTGTGCGAATGTGTGAGAGTGTGTGTGTGTGTGATGAGTGAGTGAGTGTGTGTGTGTGTGTGTGAGAGTGAGTGAGTGAGTGTGTGTGGTGTTGTATGGTGAGTGATTGTGTGTGGTGTGTGTGAGTGATGAGTGAGTGATTGCGTGTGTGTGTGTGGTATGTGTGAAGTGCGTGATTGTGTGGTGTGTGTTTTTGAGGAGTGATGTGTGTGTTGTGTGAGAGAGTGATTGAGTTGTGTGTGTGTTTGAGTGAGTGGAGTGAGTGTGGTGTGTATGGGTGAGTGCGTGAGTGAGTGTGTTGGTGAT
>JADLZN010010435.1:42500-51387 GCA_018155175.1 Sinocyclocheilus anophthalmus
GTACATTATTCTTCAGCTCTGTCTGTTCTGTCACAGTGTTCTTTTAGGTTCTTTACATCTTTATGATAACTTGACTTTCAGGTTTTTATTTTTAACAGCCGGCTGTGTATTCCATATTTCCATATTCATAACCCTGCAGAGCCAGTGCCCTCTGTGCTTCGCTTCCTACTCTCCTGTGTAGGATGATCGAATCTCAGTCAAATCAGTGAAGTGGGCGGCTCCTGGCATTCTCTACAACTTTAACTTATGACTGAAGAATGCAGCTTTGCTTTGCATAATGTTTTAAAACATTTGTACTACAACAGCTCGTTCACCACAGCACATGTAAATCAAACGCGTCAAGAGGATGCAGGAGATGCATGAGATTCGGTCTGCCCAAAGAATTACTCTGACCTTTATCGACCACTTTCAAATGCCACTTTTGGACAACAAAGTCATCCATACCCAAACATTTGATATAATAAATGTCTATAATCAGAAAATCCAGTATTATATTACCAATTGAATGCAAAGTAACTTTTAAAAAAACTCCTTACATACTGTATAGGAAATATATATAATAAATATCTACTAAAATGTTTATGCTCATCAAGGCTGCATTTATTACCTGATGCAGTAAAAACAGCAATACTGTGAAAAATCAATATATGTCTGTCTGTCTATAAGGTTAAAAAGAACAGCATTTATTTAAAAAAAAAAAAGTTGTGTTACAATATACAATGCTGTTCAAAAGTTGTTGTTTTTTGAAAGAAAGTAATACTATTCCTCGGCAAGAAATAAGTGAGAGTAAAGACTTTTATTTTATTTAGGAAGATATTTTGTGAATAATAATATTTATTATTTTCTTTTTATTGTTTTTAAAAAAATATCAAGTTTTTTTTTTACTTTTTATTTGTCAAAGAATCCTGAAAAAAGTATAACAGGTTCCAAAAAATATTAAGCAGCAAAAATGTTTTATTATTAGGATCATATTAAGCAGCTGTTTCCAGCACTGATAATAAATCAGTATATTATAATGATTTCTGAAGGATGTGGCACTGAAGACTGGGGTTATGATGCTGAAAATTCAGCTTTGCTCACAGAAATAAATATATGTGAAGTATATTAAACGGAAACCTTATTTAAATTGTAATAATAGTTCACAATATGCTATCGATGGACATATCTATTATTAATTTACATACTTGTTTTAACACGGAAGATTGTGTGTGTGTGTGTGCATGTGCGTGTGTGTATATATATATAATATATAATATATAAATATATATAATAATAAGATATATATATATATAATATATACTGTATATATATAATTTGGATAGTCACATTGTATTTTATATAGGAACCTACCTTAAAAAAATATTTATTTGGAATTTTTGGAATAATGCTATTATGATTTTTGAGATGAAGACTAATGTATAAAGTGTAGCAAACGCCTTTTGTGTCATTGCAGTGGTCCTTTAATTCAGCATCGGAACATTTTCAAACCCAGGTAAGCCTTGTCATCAGATTATGTAAATAGAAACGTAGAAAAGGTTGCTTTGTGTGTGTTTTACAGCGTTAATGTTGATAACATTAGCATGACTTGATTAAAACCAAACAGGTGTCTTTATATCTCCATGGGAATATGTTTTGACACTTGAAGTGAACTGTAACTTCAGTGTTTGATGAGCAGTGATTGTACCCGTTCTCCTCCACAGCTCATACAGGAACATATAAGCCACACCGCAGGCAGAAGCACTCAAGAGGAGGTAAGTGACTTTGCCTTTGGCCACCCTGCAGGAACACTGGAGTGTTAGTCATGTGGATCTGGTGTGAGAAACGAATGAAACGCACATATCAGCCATCAAAAATGAGTCAGCCAGTATAGACTTGAGCTGACCAAGCTTCCTCACATTTTCTCTGACTCATCTATGCTTCCTCTGATTCTGTCAAATCTCCGTTTTTTTTCTCCAGAGGCACCAAAGCTGACCCATTCTTTCTCTCTTTTCCTCATCTTGGTCGCTGGTGTGTGCTTATCAAGTATTCATTAGGATTATTGGATGAGCAGAAAATGTCATGTCAGAATTATTCTTATCCGAGCAGTTTTTATGAGGGTATGAACCAGATTTAAACTCTCACCCAAACTGCAGCGTCTGTAGCAGCAGCTTGTGTTTAATTGCTACTTTGACATTAGAAGTAGGAGGATAAATATACTAAAAGTTGTTGCAAAAATTATACTATTATTACAAGTTAAAAGTTTGAACAGATGTTACAAAGCACTATTATACATTAGCATCAGATGTCATTTGTTATTCCAAATAGTAAAGGTGTAGTTCACCCAAGAAATGAAAATGTTGTTATCATTTATACAACATCATGTCATTCCAAACCTGTATTTCTGGTTTAACTGTATTTAAAGGTTATTTAATGTTATAGTGTAATTATATATATAAGTACTGCCTAATATGTAATTAACCATGCACTTTCACTGAGTTTGGTTGAGGGTTATTTACTTGTATTTATGCATAATTTACTGTTATTACTATATTAAGTACATGTGTAACAAGGACACTGTAAAATAAATTGTATTAAGTGCATAATATCTGCTGTGAAACACCATTGAAGATGTTTTGATTATATAAATATTTGTAATTTATTTTTTTATTCATGTTTTTTATTTATTATGATTATTAAAGAATATTTTTTAGGATTTTTATTACAGATATTTTATACAGTTTGTGTCAATAGCGTTTTTTTTTATTTTTTACTTTTAATTTCCTTTTTCTTCAGAAAAGATCAATTGATCAAAGTACTGTAAAGACATTGTACTATTACAATTATCTTCTTTTTTAATTATGTTTTACAAACAAGAATGTCCCCGGTTATTCTACAAAAATATTAATCTGCACAACTGATTTCAACATTGATAATTAGAATTGTTTCTTGAGCAGCAAATCATAATAGAACGATTTCTGAAGGATCTGTGACACTGAAGACTGAGTAAGGACTGCTGAAAATCGCTTTGCAATTACATTTTAAAGTATATTCAAATAGAAACAGTATTTTTATTAAATAAATGCAGCCTTGAGAAGCATAAGACACTTATTTCTGATTACTAATTATTAAATGAAATAGTAATAAATTACTAAAACTCTCATTTAAAATGTTACTGACTGCAAACTGTAAAATATTATGTATATTATATCCAATATAAATGTGTATATAACCTTACATTTATTATAAACACTTTATTTGTAATTTTTATTATTCATTGTTGCTTTGGTTTGATTTCTGACACACAAAAACTCTTTTCTACCCTACATCTTACATCTTTTTTTTCTTACTGAATAACTTCGTAAATGTGTCACATTATACAGTTTAAATAGGTTTCGAACAGGTTTCACAGCCTTTAAAGAGATGTCTCGAGCATTGTTCAAATGGCTGAAGATGCATCATATAATAAAAAATATAAGCATCCGGTTGCGAGAACTGTGGATGGTGAGTGGCGGGACGTGGCTGTGTGCTCTATAGCTGGCCAATGCAGCACATCCATCCTCATAAATGTGTGGAGTACTGTTAGCCTCAAGTGGCAGTTACACTTATGAGTGCAGGAAGCTGCAGTGTCATTATTTAGACAAGAGCATCAGTCAGGCTGTTTTAGTTGTGACTGGGAATCGTGCTGATATATTGCTGTATTGCTGTCATTTTAAGCAATAGTTCACCCAAAAATAAAACAAAATAAAAACTTTAATTTAGCAGTACATCCCTTGCTCACCAATTGATCCTCTGCAGTGCATGGGTGCCGTCAGAACGAGAGTCCAAAAAGCTGATAAAAACAACACAATAATCCACAAATAATCCACACAACTCCAGTACATCAATTAAAGTCTTGTGAAGTGAAAAGCTGAATGTTTACAAGAAACAGATCCATCAAGACATTTTATTTTTAAAAACCGTCCACTTTTGGTTGAATGCCAGTCTATAATCCATAATAGCACTTCCTCCAGTGAAAATCCACCCTATGTTGTCCACTCACTTCCAAATCACCAACATATTTGTTTAGAACTGTTTTGAACTGTTTTGGCTTGTATATAGTACTTGTTCTATGCATATTTCTCTCCTGATTCAGACAGAACTTATGACTTAGCAATATTATGAGCTATGGACTTATATTTTAGCTGGAAGCAGTGCTTCGAAGTTTGAACAGTTTGAAAAATGTCTTAATGGATTTGTTTATTGCAAACACATAGCTCGTTGGTTCACAAGATGTTAATTGATGGACTGGAGTGGTGTTGATTACTTGTTGATTATTGTGATGTTTTTGGACTCTCCTTCTGATGGCACCCATTCACTTGGTGAGCAGGTGATGTAATGCTAATTTATTCCAAATCTGTTCTGATGAAGAAACAAACATCTTGGATGGCCTGAGGATGAGCAAATTTTCATTTTTGGGTGAATTTTTCATGAAGTTTGTGGGAACACATGTATTATTATTATGTGAGTGAGTGCTAAACCAATACAAGTAATGCAATGACAAATCAGTACATTTCAAAATAGATTTTTAAAGAATGTGTATGCAAAATTCATATGCCTTTATAATTAGCACACCGAAGGAATGGATACTTTGTCTTAATGTTTTTTGTTGCTGTAAGGGCAAAGGCTTTATGAGGCTCTCTGTAGTTTTTAATTATGATTCATTTCAAGCAAGATGTGCTGTGGGCGAGCGCTGCCTGCTGTATGGAGACCTGTATGATTAGAGAGGGAGAGGACATTTTTTTAGGCTGCGTATATGTTTTGCTCAAAATGGCTTTGGTGCCATCTTATGTTTTAAACAGCCGTACAGTGTCATTTACTGTGGGCGATTCCTCTGTTAATAACAAAATAAGGTGTAGATGAGGTTGGTTATTGGATGATGGGCATGAAACAGTGGCTGCACTGCAGATTTTTTTGTGCCAGAGATGCTCCAAAAGTGCTGGCTCATGCTCTTAAACGTCTTGCTAGCCAGGTTTACTTCATAAACACTGACACGATTAATCTTGTCTTATTTTAATTATGCATTCAAAACAGAACAACAAAGTAATTCAAGGTCAGTGGTACTTGAAGTATTAGACACACAAGAGTGCAAAGGCAAAATTTGCCTGCTGCAGCAGTGATTTATTGTTGTGTTGAGTCAATGTTTTTACATAAATTAATAGGGAGGGGTTTCACAAATGGAAAATTGTCATTCCAGCAAGTGGATTTCTAACTTATGGCAAAGACTTGTGGTGATATCATACTCTTTTAAATTGACTGCTCTAATGAGTTGCAGCGCAAAGCCACTAATAAATTATTCTTCAGCTCGAAAAGTTCAGATTTAGGCAAACATGGAAGCCAAACCACAAATGTAACGCAGATCCTGAGTCAAACAGGCAGTCACTCAATAGTGACTGTTGAATCCATATCTTTAAAAATAATAGGTGTAAAAAATATTTGTTTAGTTAGCCTTTTGCTTGTTTATTTTTATTTGTTCATTTATTAATTCCTACAATGTTTGTTTATTTTCTTTTTATTTGTTTTGTTTTGTTCTGGCTGCCAAATCCAAATGCAACTTTAGTAATATACATACTTAAATTATAATTATATAAATAATAATATAATTTCCTTCATCAATCATCAGTCATCACTCATCAGTAGGCTGTCTGTCGATGTAACACATAATTTAAAATGTTTACAAAAAAATGTAACCCACTTTTCATTCATTTATTTGGCAGTTTTTTATTTTATTCTTCTTTATTTATTTATGAATGACTTAGCAATGACCTGTCCCATCTAAGAACATTTTTAACAGTAATATGCTACAAGTACATGTCATATATAATTATTTTAGATATCTATCTATCTATAATATATATATATATATATAGATATATCTATACCTACCGTACACACACCTAAAAAATTACAACAATATAGATAATAAATAATTATATAAAATACATATACAAGATTAAATCTATAGAAAAACTGTAATTTGTTGAGCATAAATTTATTGTTAATGGCCTAATTTATTATTCGTTATTTTTTGTAAACCCAAATTAACTTTTAGAATTTTTAGGTAAAGTTAAAAGTCTTTATTTATTTATTTAATAACTCCATGAAAATAGCCAAAGAAGCTGACGTGGTGTTAAAAAACAAAGACGTGAACAGACGTAATTGTAATAATTAACAATAAAGACATTTTAATGTGTTTGAAATTTTTTGTTTAATTTCATGTACTCTTGAAAGATTGGCATCATTGCTGTAAGCTCTAAGATGACAGGCACACATGATATTTTGAGGCTTATCAGCTGATTTGTTCGTGTAAACAGTTCAGAGCCGCTTTGGCACTGGAGCTCATAACTCGGTGTGCATGTATGTGCGTGTTTGTCTGTCTTTGTGTCTGTGAATGCGTGCCATGTTAATCCATTGTCTGGCTCATCAACACAGCCTCAGATAATCAACGGCCCCCAGTTTCTTGTTACCGCCGGAAAATCCTTTGTTCCACCACATTAATTGAACAAGATTTCCATTTTAATTGAATCGCAATGCCCATCTGCCTGTACTTAAAGGTGCCAGGTGTGAGATGTTAAAAGCTCATTCTCAGAGTCTGGCAGAGGTTATGTGCAGTCAGACAGACTCCCGTTAGCCATGTTGAGAAGAAATTTTTATGGCCAAAACTGTTGCTCTGGAGAATTCAGTTTCTGCCTTCAGGCTGCATATATGGTCTGCTCCACTGCAGAAACCATCTGTGATAGAGGGTGTTATCACAGTTAATTTACATACAGTCTCTCTACGACTTCTGATCGAGGCTGAGCTATTAGAAGTGTTTGATCTGCACCTTGGCAGCAATGCTGATGAGAGAAAGCTGTAATGATACTATACTCCACATGATTACCTACAACGCTTGACACAGCACTTATTTGTAGTTGGAATTATAACTTCCTCAGTCCGAGATGGGAATCTTTACAAGCAAAGCATATTTAGGTATGAAAAATTGAACTATATCATTTTTAGTGTCAAGTATATGGAATGTTTGGACTTCAGCAACATCAAATCTCATAATTCTGAAATATAAAATGCTTTTTACCACCGTGACAAGAAACAAGAAAGCACAGCACATTTCTTGTATCTGCTGCATATACATTTTTGAACAGGTTCATCACCTAGAACGTCCTTAATAATCTACTTAGTAACATATCTATCACAGTTTGGATTAGGGTTTTTTGATGTTTTTCATATCTAAATAATCAATTTATATAATATATAATATATATATATATTATATATATATATATATAATATAATACACATAAACCATGCAGTTTTTTAGAACTGTTATATATCTATAATATATAGATATATCATATATATATATATATATAATAATAGGTGCAGCTCATAAACTTAAATTCGTGAAAAAGTTTATTCACTTATTTCTATATAAAAGTGAAACTTTTTGTTTTCCCTGGTTATATCTCTTAAAAAACTATTGTAAAAAGATCTTGAAATATAAATTTAAAAAGAAAGTAATGAAGGGCTAAAGGACCTGTAAAAGTTTCATTCCCTTACTAAAAACCATGGCATTTTTATAAATTTATTATAATATATATATCTAATATATATATATATATATCAATTATCTAATATATAAAAATACAAAAATATATCTATACATATTATATACAGTGCCCTAAACAAAATATTTGGGGGTATTTACAACGGTAAATTCACGGGATGCCGTGACCTCTGCTGGTGTTGGTTCATTGTGTTTTATCAAGTCCAAAGTCATTGCAGCCGTCTACCAGGACATTTTGGAGCATTTTATGCTTCCATCTGCTGACAAGCTTCATGGAGATGCTTATTTCCTTTTCCAGCAGGACTTTAGCACCTGCAGTGCTAAAACCACTTCCAAGAAGATTTTACTGTGCTTGATTGGGCAGCCATATGCCTGACCTGAACCCCATATGGAATCTGTGAGATATCTTCAAGAGTAGATGAGAAACAATCGATCCAACAATACAGACGAGCTGAAGGTTCAATAGTGCCTCAGCAGTGTCACAGGCTGATCGCTTCCATGCCACACCTCACTGATGCTGGCATTTGTGCTAAAGGAGCCCCTACCAAGTATTGAGTGCATAAATGAACATACTTGAACTTTTCTGTTTTGCAAATCTTTCTTTATTGATCTTATGAAATATTCTAATATTTTGAGACACTGAATTTTTGACTTTCATGAGCTGAAAGCTCTAATCAAAATTAAAACAAAAAAAACTTTAAATGTTTTACTTTACATGTAATGAATCTAGATTATATGAAACTTTCACTTTTTGAAATAAGTTTTTTATCATCTACCATGTGCAGCATCTAACAAAAAATTTTATTTTTTTGTAATTTATTTCAAAAAGTGAAACTTTTATATATTCTAGATTCATTACATGTAACGTAAAACATTTCAAAAGTTTTTTTGTTTTGTTTTAATTTTGATGATTAGAGCTTACAGCTCATGAAAGTCAAAAATCCAGTATCTCAAAATATTTGAATATTTACGTTTGAGTTTCATTAAATGACAATCCCTACAGTATAAATTCCGGGTATCTCTTGTTCTTTGAAACCACAATAATGGGGAAGACTGCTGACTTGGCAAAGAGGGTAAGTCACAGAAGGTCAAAGGTTGGCTGTTCACAGAGTGCTGTATCAAAACATATTAAATGCAAAGTTGACTGGAAAGAAGAAAATGGGTAGGAAAAGGTGTACAAGCAACATGGATGACCGCAAGCTTGAGAATATTGTCAATCAAAGCAGATTCAAACACTTGGGAGAGCTTCACAAGGAGTGGACTGAAGCTGGAGTCATTGCATCAAGAGTCACCACGCTCAGACATCTTCAG
>JADLZN010010436.1:0-20496 GCA_018155175.1 Sinocyclocheilus anophthalmus
GAAATAAAATAAAATATACATATTTGATGAAAAACTTTAATGAAATTAGAAATGTTGCCTGAAATAAAATAGGCTGAACTGAAATAGAGTCATAAGGTGGAGTTCTAAAGTATAACTAAAACTGAAATAAAAAATAAAGCTAAATAAAAATATTTAAAAAAAAATAATAAAAAGTTACTTTACAAAAGCCATACCAAAATTCCTACACCTTAAACTAAAATTAAAATGTAAACTGAAAATATAAAAATAAAAGTAAATATAAAAAAATATTAATACATTCTGTAATAGTATAGAAATAATACTAAAATAACACAATTTGGTGATCCTGAACAAATATGACTCTTTCTTCCATGGAACACAACAGAGGTTTCAAAGTATGTTCACGCTGCTCTCTTTTCATGCAATGGAAGTGAATGGGGACCAAAAGCTGTTTATATTAGGTGAAAAACCATAAAAGCATAAATAATAATCATAATAATAATAATCTGAAACCATAAAAACTGAAAATTAAAAATATTATTTAAAAATATTGCCCTGAAAATTGAGCTCGACAGCTTTGGTCATCATTCACTTTCATTATATGGAAAAAGACCTGCTTGGAAATTCTTTAAATATCACTTTTTTGTTCCACAGCAGTCATACAGGTTTGGAAAGAAATCAGGGTTAGTTAGTGATGACAGAATTTTCATTTTGGCTGAATTATTCCTTTGAAGGCATCTATTATGTACATAAATGAGGCAAAGTCTCAGCTGAGATAACATCAGAATCTCTGGAAAACTTCATTTTTAGTCTGCTGTGCAAAAATCATTTGGGAAATAAAATGCCACTAAGACTAGTGTGTAATTTCTCGGATAACAGTTTGAGATTCAAATAAGCATGTTAGCAAGCTGGATACAGTGTAAGGAGATGTGGTGTGAATTAGGAGTGTTTGTAGAGTTGGGGCTACCTCTCCGTGGGTGATCTCTCCTCAGCCAGGGTCCGCACCTCAGAGGTTAACAGCTACACATCATTAGCTGTACCGCACTGGAACACTGCTATTACTGCCGCGGCGCAGTCTGCTTTGCTCTCGGAACAGTAGCGCACAGAGAGAGAGTCAGCAGGAAAGAGACAGTTTGTTGATGGAAAATGAGAAGATTTTGGGGGGAAGAATGTGGGCAAAAGGGACAGAATAACAAAAAGTTCAAGAGGCAATGCAATGTGTATTGTAGATGAAGAAAAAAAAGGACTCAAGTGGGTTAAGCGAGGAAAAAAGTGAGAGTTGATGGGAGGAAAAGCATCAAGTGGCTTAGCCTGAAAAAGCGGAAGGTGCCAGGAAAGAAAGAATGAGATTTAAGGGAGCAGAGAAGTGGAAAATCTGATGATACACCTGGAAGCTCTCAGATAGTCATTCAGCTGGAGGTCACAGAGACGGATTACACATTACACTGACTCAGATTACATAGTACACTGATTTCAAATACTGAATCCAGTGCGGTTTAGGTTTCATTTGAACGTGAACAGGACCTGGTGCTCCGTATGGCCGGTCCGTCCCTGTTTAGTGCACTGACACGTTCAGGAAAAGGGCTGCTGGTTCACTCGGGCACATTTTGTAAAGTAGGCCAGGTTTGGAATAATCAAACACATTACCTTGATAGAGTGTTGCTTGAGTGTATGACAGTTTTACACACAATATGGCTAGAGGGAAGAGGGTTAGCACAGTCAAACACATTACAGTGATTGAAAGGGAGGGGGTGCGAGTGACATTTCTAAACACATTATGGCGGAAAGGAGATGGTGTGCTTAAACACTCAACAGTGATGGAGAGGAGGGAGAGAGGAAGGTCAAGTGAGCTTCGGTTTTAACTCAGACAAGTTAGCGAACTAGTGCCGCGCCTCTCGACTCTTCAGCGCTGACTGAGTTTTGACACAGCCTCACCTTGTGCAAACAAACAAGTTATGCGTAGTTGATCACCGTGTCCTTTAACTCTTAAGTGTCTCTTGTTCTTCCTGTTGGGGGATGTGTGATAGTGCCGAGTCTTTGTGCGAATTTGGAAATGGCAGATAAGAGTGTGCTTGCTGGCTTTGACTATTATTTATACTTTTTTGCAGATATACTGCTAAAAAAAGCAAAGCTGGGTCATTCCTGCTATGCAGTACATCTTTAAGTCCTCATTATAAATGTCCTAATATCTTGGATAAAATATTATGCAAGTTAAAATACTACACATTTTACAGCTGGAAATCATACTAGTTTTCTTTCATCACAATATCACAATGAAATTAACAGGTTTCATATTAAAATATTTAATGTATGTGTGTGTATGTATGTATATATATATATTACTTATTGTTTTAAGCAGATGTTCCCATGTTTCTGGCATTTAAAATGGAAAAACCTAATTCTTTTATTAAAAAATTAATATTAAAAATTAAATATAAAGAAACATTCCTGGTAGTTACTACTAGTTTACTTTCTCCACTCAAAATGTTTAAAACAGAGCATTTTTTTATTAGGAATGTTGTTTGTAAATGTATAGCTTTTTCCAGATGATTCCAGATGGACAGTTTTGTTGTTGTTGTTTTTTTATGTAACTCTTTGAAATATTATAAATCAAACTGTTTGAAACTTTAAAATATATTCTCAATGTATTCTAAAGTTTGTAGAAATTGTTATGATAATAAATGTCCTGGCAGAAAATTAACAGTGTATATGTATGTGTATAATAATGACTAATATATTTATATTTTTTTGATAAGAGTTGGGTTGTCTCATTCACTCTCTTTAATTTTTTCAATTTTAATTTGAAAAAATGTGCATTTTATTTTTGTTCTTTTTAGGAGTGACCCCGAATAGTCGAAGATTCGATGCTTCGATAGAAGGAGCCTGATTCGACTACCAATCTCACAGTCGAATATTCGCGGGGTGTTATGATCCTGCTATTTGGGCTATATGGGGGTGCTCAAATGTCTGATTTCAAATAGAACTACCGGTTTTCTTCCCAATATGTTAAAGGTGGGGTAAGTGAATTCTGGTAGCCAATGTTGATATTTCAAATCACAAAAACAAACACGCCCTTACCCCAAAAGGGTATCGCCCCTATTTTGATAGCTCCGCCCCACACATACGTACACAATCCAGGCAACGATTATGGTGGAATCTGCTGTTCCAGCCGGCCGAGGGTATGATGTCATCAATAAGTAAAACCAATGTTACTCGCCTATCGAGAAGTAACAAAGCAACCTCGCCGTCTGATCGCAGTCCTTCCGCTCCTTGAGTTCTCTCCAGTGCTGAAAAGCTGATCCGATATTTACACAGGTCCTACTTCTAGCCTTATCGTAAGCCTTCTTTTGTTCCACAGATGTTTTCCTCTTTTGTTTTTTATCCTCCATCTCTATCTTTCTGTCGTCACTCGGCTCAGCTAATGTCCGTCCTGTGCACTGAGCACTCTCTCCTCCCTATCATGAGTAGACACACCCCTTACTGCTGATTGGCTACAAGTTTGTTTTGGTACTCGGGGGACCGACTCAGTTTTCTAAAGCGTTATTGAAAAAATACATACCCACCTTTTTTTTTAATATACAGCCTATTAAAATAATGCTGTAAATAAGAATCTGAAATGAAAGAAGCTTCAAATAAATATTTTAACTTGCGTGAATAAATCCAACCACCCCTATGGATTTAAGTTTCACTTTCCATAATCCATGACCGGCAGAGGAGCATCTTGGCGGCAGGGATTTAAAACTTTAGCAAGACTCAAATTGACACAGGCAGAGTGAAATACTGGATTTTTTTCGATCAGGTATAGGGTACAATTGATTTCAAAACATTTCAGCCGGTTTATTATATCGTTTATTATTATTTATGTAGTTATGGTCTCGTAACGATGCCATGTTGTGGTTAAGAGGGGGGGGGGGATTTCGCTGCAGGGTGAACGCGCTCATTGTAGTCTACGTTGTAGTATCTCTTCGGTACGCAGCGCTACAGACAACAATAATGCGAATAACTACATAACATGGGACTGGTACTTTGCCATAGACCGGTGAGACGAAATAGGGGTATAAAGGAACCCTAATTATAGTAAAAACGCTAGTGGACATTTTTTTGAGATTTGTAGTTGGCGGTTTCTTGACATTGTTTGCGTGGAGAACATTCAACAAAGAGTTCAGTCTATCCGGCGCGAGAGAGCCACGTCCTTCCTTCGGTGCATTCGGGGCATTTTGTGCAGATAGCCTATAAGTCATAATATTAACGTTATGTTGTATAAATAATGAAGCGTATTCTATATGAGATAAATGAGTTAAATCCCATTGATTAAAAAATTATTTACTCCATTTGTATCTGCGAGGCGTCCATTACACATTTTCCCTGTTAACGTAATTATGACTGTCGAATGTCTGACTTGACTCTTGGTAATGTATTTTGCCCCGCCCCCAAAACATATGATTCGGCTATCAGTCGACTATCGGCAAGATTCTAAAATTCTGATTCATCTTTGTAAATCCTTAGTCGGGGACACCCCTAGTTCTTTTAGGTATCCTGTTAATCCTGTTTATTTTCGTTGTGTAAATTGTAGTTAGTTATAATTAGTTAAAACTGACCTTCACCACAGTACATTTCTGAAACTCCCTTTGTAGAAATGTTTAAATGACTAAATTACAAGATTCACTTTTTAAAAAGTTACAATTTCATATGGTGCTCGCTCCATAACAGGAATGACCCTAAGACATGCAAAAAAAAAGTCCAAGACGTTTTAGCAGAGTGCCCGCCATTCATAATAAAAAAAGAAGAGTAGGAATTGACGTTCTCTTCTTTTGTGGAATCACTTGAGTGGATCTTTTCTTGCCTATTAGTCAGGTTGACTTTAGATGGTTAATTAAGTCTTCAGCTTGATAGGTTGTCAGACTCATCCAAGCCTTTTATTGTGGGTTTAGCGCCGCAGGACTGCAGCGACGCAGTGCTGTAAACCCAGACAGATTGGGTCCAGCTGGGACTGGATTAGCTGACGAGTCGGGGGCCTGGAGCTGGTCTTTTCTGGAGGGCCCTGGAGTGTTTTGCTTGCGCAGTTTGAGTTAATCTCCCACCTTCTGAGCAACTTCCCAACAAGACCCCCCTGGCTCACCCCAACATGTGACCAAAGCCTGAATATCGCAGATTATTGCGTGTGCGAGTTTATTTGCTTCTGTGACTCATCAAGCATGCAAAAACTCTCTGATTGTTATTAATGCAATGTGTTGCTACATGCATCAACTCAATCTCTTTAACCACAAGTTTGTTGAGACAGTACATATTCTCGTTCAAATGAGTCATATCCCATAATCTCAGGTATGTCAGATTGTCAGGAAGAGATATTGACTTTGGGTGGTCTCCCTAAACAGTGAATTAGACAGACAGGTGTGCGTGCGCTTAGAAGAGCATTGCATGAGCTATACATTTATTTTTTTAAATAAATAAGTCGATTTGCTTTATTTGTGATCGCACACTGACAGAAATGTATAGATGGGAGGGCAAGTCTGCTCATTGCACTGCAGTCTGTATGACATATTTCCCTGACAAATGTTGTTTTAGAGTAAATCTCGCATGTATGTGGCAAATCCGTGATAATCATAAAGGAATTAGCCAAAAAGGTAAAACCTGTCTTGAGCACATGCAACGTTTACAAAAACATTTTCTTTGGGTGGCTAACCCCTATTTAAGGGATTACATTTGCAAGCCAACAAACGCAAAGGTCTGTCTGTGTTTTTTTTCCAAATCTGACTATTCAAGTTGTAACTTGAGAAACACATCAGGCTTTTTTAACGAAACAAGTATGAGGGGAAAATGTTGCGTCATGCAGTTACTTACATTTATTTGTGAATAACTGTTAAAGTATATGCTTAAAATGTTGTCTTGTACCCTGAGGCATCAAACATGTGATTTAATATCATTATAAAGGGTTTACATAATTTTACAATAAATGTAAGCTCTAGATGACATAATCACAATAGCTGGGAATCAAATGACAGGCTTCAAATGCCAGGTTCCCATAACGCTGAAGTGTCTCGGCCAAAACTAACAATGCTAACAGGGATTCTCTGATCTGGATACTGGACTCATTCAAAAGTTACCAAAACAACAGTGAGTCAGGGGCTAATCTCACCAAAAACACCACTGGGCCAACAGATATAAGAAAACATAAGAGGAAGAGCATGATGGGAGCGCAAACTCATAAAGACACGCGTAGAGCTTTTATATTGACAGATGTCGCTTTGGATGCTTGTTTGGTTTCGTTGCTCTAGGCCGTTGCTCAATCTCTGCTAGTTCTGTCGAGAGAAAAGGTGTGTTTTGTCACATTGTGAACCTTGTCGAGTACAATGACAGGTAATGGATGAAACGTTAGCCCGTATGTAGCATTGTTAGCGACAGAGATGACTTGATGAATGCAGCGCGCCCTTTGAAAGAGGGTGCTGTGATATTTAGACTTAAGTGGACAGGAGACTTGAGGTATCCTCCAGGTACGGTGAATGTTGCGAGTCATGGTTCTAACCGCGCAGCTTATTGATGTGGCTTTTTTTGCCATCAGCCCCCATGTATAACTTCACAGTCTGCACAGGAGTCACATCAAAGTGACGCTCCTTGCTAAAAGCCATGTTTTATCCAGCAGTATCATCTTTTGTTGTGGTAGCTAAAGGCCAGGATTATTATTGTAAAATCATAAAAAACAAATTCCCCCCCCATTACTTTAAATAAAATACAATTAATCATATATAATTTTTTTTTTCAAACAGACATTGTGACCAAGATGATTCAAAAATGTTTAATGCAATAATGCAATTGCAAGTACATTTCTGGTATAAACATACACAAAATATGTTTTCCAAACGGCTTTCTGTTTTACACTAAATGTAGTTTTACACATTTCACATTTTAGCCAAGAAGACTCAAAATGTTAAATGCAAGATAAATGTTAATGTAAAATAAAGTAAAGCTCTAGTTTAAACGTGCATCAAATGTTTCCCAAACTGTAACACTAAATGAGCACATGTAAGAATGATATTTAAGGATGATCATTCCTCAGATGCATCAATATGTCAATATGCAATATGTACAGCAATGTTTACCAACATGTTTTTTTTTTCTTTTTACATTATAATAAAAGAAAAATGTCATGCAGAAGCTTTTGTGATGACATAAACGGGTTGTTGAGGTTTGAACTGATTCATTCAAATTGACAGTTTTGTCCATTGAGTAACAGAAATGAATCAAATTTACCAGTTCTATTGATGTTTATGTTACTGAAGTAGTTTAAATTCAACATATCACACAGCCCTATAGCTGCAGTATTCAAGCACAGCTGTTATCAGTGATTTTATGTCCCGCATGAATATAAGAGCATAGGCGGTCTGCATGTGTGTGTACGTGGATCTGATGAGGTATAATTCACGGTCATGAGCTGATCATTTAGCTCTGTTCACACCAGCAGGACAAGGGGTTGTCTTCAAAGTCAGCACGTCAGTTCTCTGAAGTGTCTCGCTGATGGGAGCGAGAGGATGATATTGTCTGGAAAGGTATGAATGAGACTGATCTTCTGCCAGGGAATTTCTACTGCAGATTCATCCAGAAGAGCCTTGGCCAGCTGATAACTGTTCCGTTAAACAGCACATACTTGATAATAATGTGAACCATTCAATACAGAAGCGTTTATGAGTTTTTGGTCATGATACTATGATTATTATCATTATAAATGTGGGTTTTTGTGCATTTTATTAACTGTCCATCATTATGACAGTAGTGTACTTGTCATATCAGCATGCATATTAATATCTTAATGAGATGTCTTGGCTTGTTCCCAGCCAAGCCTTTATTGCATGATCCAAAAGTTATTGTCATAAGCGCCAATGCCAACAGTTGAATAGCCATTAGCGTTTCCATAAAGAAACCACAGAATGCACACTAGACGTCTCTGATGGATGGTATGTCATAATGGAATGAGGACTGAAAGATGGCTTGTTTATGTATAAAGCCTGCAGACCCAGTAAAATACATACCAAGAATAGAAAACATCTCATGTCAATTACGAATCTCATTTAATTGAAGAATTCCCACTGCGTAAATCAACGCTGTCCTCATTCTAATCACCTCTTCTGTGGGGAAATGCCCTAAACATGCTTATTATTTGACAATAAAATATAATGGAGTGTTTCAGTTTTGGTATTAAATTAAAATATAAATGGTGGTTAGTCAGCAGATCACCTCATTTCATCAAAGTGCAAAGAATGTTTGTCATATTACACAGAAAAAAAAACATCTGTTTAACAGCATGGATTTTTTTTTCTGTTGCACGGATGGTTTTCTTATGCAAAATTTCCTGTCATTCCAATTCAGATTCCAATTCAACATCATGTTTAGCCAGTTCAGTTCAAATTCACACTCTTCTTCAGTTCACTTTTGCTTGCCCAACCCTGATATGAACACACTCAAGTGTGTTTTCCTTAATTCTTCTTAAGTTCAAATCAAATCTTGCAAGTTACAGATTTACTGGCTGGAGAACCACTATTGGTATTTTTTTGAAAGATGAGTGTTTTGAAATCGGATATAGCTTGCTGGATACTTTCTTAATCTCTTGGCGGTCCCAAGAGAGCCTGTGTTTGGAAGTCTTTGGACACACAGAAGTTCTTAAACTTTTGTTTTTTAATAAGGAGGTTAGGCTTGCTAGTGGGCTCTAGATGTGTTTTTCGGTATCCGGTTTGTTACCATCAACCGCCGTTTTACGGGCATTTGCTACCCCACCGTCGTTTGATTTTTTATAGTAACAAAAATCATTTAGCCTAGTTCAGTTATGAGGAGGGACAAGACCTGTTAAAATCTAATGCTCCTGATACTATGGGATCATGGTCGCTTTTATTTAGCACGTGATGAAGAGAGTCGGCTGACTGACAAGAGTGAGGTGCGAAGACGAGAACAATGGGCAGAAGATTGTTTTAGAAACTAAATGCAGAAGAGCCCTTTATTGGGGGGCAATGTTTTTATATTTGAAGCTATTGACTGGAAGTTGTTTTAACATTCGTTCTTATTTATTTGTGTTCCACATTGTTTGATTACTTATAAGTAAACTTTGTGTCTATCATTTCTTTTTATTTTCATCAGGTTTATAGTGCCTGTGCCGTGGGCCCAGCTTCTTATTTCGTTTTGCTAAAACATTCCTAAGTTTCTTATTTTTTGGTTACCACGTTGTTTGACTGCTTTTATCCTTTTATATACCTTTACATGGCTTTGTGTAGCCTATACTTTGATTATTTTATTAGGCAATATGGTTATTTATTGATTCGTTTTGGTGCATAAAAGTGTCGATTGGTTTGTGGACTTTATTGTTGCTGAAGTTGATCCTGACCGCTTGCACTAGATTTGAAAGTGAAAAGAAAACTGCGCACAGTGCTTTTTTTACGGCCAAATTGAAATCCAAGAAATCTGCGGAACAAAAAACTCCAACAAACATTGCTTTGATGCCGAATTTGCGCAATTGCAATTGCCGCTACATTGAAAGTGAAAGTACATGATGCTCCATTGCACTTTTAGTCAGCCATTTGAAAGTGAGAAAAGAGGGGAAAGAACTCCAGGACGAACTATCACCCCACCCCAGACGGGGAAAATCCGTATACCGGCGGTTGTCAATGGGTCGATTAACCGGTGGGACAATTTCCTCACCATCACAACGGGCCTGGAGGAGATCTTGTCAATTGTATCTTGTGCGCCTGTCAGTTGTGTTCGATGTACGATGAGGTTGAACAACCCCATAAGTGAAGCTTGTTTCTTTGGAAGCTTGATCGTTTTGCTGCAGGGGGTTGATGAATGAGAGCAGGACAGTGGCGGTGTGGACAAGCGTGTGCCAGCATTTCATTTGCATGCAGAAACATCCCTTCATTATCCTAAATGGCAACCGAACAATTTGTCTTTCCCTCCATTATTTCCTGAATAGCTCTTGACTTGCCTTATTCAGTAATGTGTACGTAACCCAATTGCGGGCAGCATTTAACAAAAGCATGTGTGCTTTCCAAAAGCGTGTCCTGCATTATATATATGAAGATTTCCTCTGGGTAACATGAAAAAATGTCCATTAGTCTGTTCCAACACAGGTGAAAACTATCACGGACTGTCAGGTGCTGGAGAGAACATGTTTTACAGGGGTACCTCCCAAATTCTGTTATGTCATACGCCACCCTTATGTCATTTCAAAACCTGTATGTCCTTCCGTTTTAAGGCTGGGGGGAGGGACCAGAGTTTCACATTTGATCACATTTTGAGCTTGGGCGAGTTCGTTTAGATGTCATTAATAGATGAATTTGGATGACCTGTGATATCAGGACAGTACATGTCATTTTTTCTTTGGAAAAAATCTCTCTGCCCAAACGTCTGCTGTGAACAACGTGAACCCGGGCGAGTTGGAGTATGTTACTATAATATTAAAGGTTAAAATTACAGCGTGGATCTGTAACAGAATAATTTAATTGCATTTTTTGTTTACATATTAAGTAATGATGGACTACTAACATTTTTTATATAATTGCTTCTACTCCTCCAATCCATTTTTGAGATATACACATTTAAAGGTGACTCCTAAAACAGCTTCATGACAGATTTATTCAAACATGGATTAAATAATGAAGACATCACTAACAGTTTAAGTAAAAATATAATGAATATGTAATTTAGTGCATATAATTATCAAAATGTGCCTCTTTATTTTCTAGCTGACTATAAAGTTTATGGACATAGAATGGCTTTTCTGAAATAAACACTGATTGAGTGATTACAAGAGATAAATTTCAGTAAGTTGAACTATATCTTTCATCATACCTTCTAATGTTCATCGCGGTCATAAGGTTTTAGGTCATGCTATGACTAGAGTATAAAAGGTAAGAGGATGATTGGGTTAACTGCTGCCTGAGTGAGTCGGCTATAGCATCTGCCCCCACTAAACGGGGGGGTCTTTATGTGGGGTGATTTGAATTTTGTATTAAAATTGGCACTTAATGGTGAAACTGAACGCCTGGAAATGTAGTTATCAAAATCAAAAGTAACAAGCACAACTATGTGAAGGTGTTCGACTGATGAATGTGCGCTACCAAAAGATTATTAGTGTAAGTTTTGTTCACATATACAACTCCAATGTAGGAAATAATGTTCTTGAAAATGTAAGAATTGTATTTTTTCGGGTATTTGAATGGATTAAATCGAGAAATCCGATGTTGGTCAACCCGCTCTACTTCATGTCTTTGTGTGTAAGACAAAAATATTTTTGAGGAGATGTTTTATCAAAGAATGTTTTGTCCATGAGCAACAGAAGTCAGGGGGGACTGTATGGGCACGACAAAAACGAACATCAGGTGAGAGACAATGGCCGGCTGCTAACTCGAAACTGTTCATGAAGTCATATTGATGCATCCTGTGTCTTGGAAAAAAAAAAAAAGGTTTCTCCCCTTTTATGGACATGGACCGAACGCTTCATGCCCCACAAGGGGAGAAGGGGGAGCTGTGGGCGTCGAATCACATAGTGTGGAGAGAACATGCCACAGTGCGTCATCACAATGCCACATTGCATTAACGCCGCTTTCACAGGAAGCATCCAGTGTCTGAGAGAAGCACCTACGCTGAAGAGCATTCGGTTATTTGTGCAATCATC
Source organism: Sinocyclocheilus anophthalmus (assembly GCA_018155175.1). Taxonomy (NCBI): domain Eukaryota; kingdom Metazoa; phylum Chordata; class Actinopteri; order Cypriniformes; family Cyprinidae; genus Sinocyclocheilus; species Sinocyclocheilus anophthalmus. The sequence continues at coordinate 11,636 of JADLZN010010436.1, forward strand.
CACCCTCATGCTTCTGTCACAAAGCCCTGTTTTTCCCAGTGGCACTGTCGTGTTAATGTGTGATGTAAGCATTTTCAAGATCATAGACAGTCAGATAAGGTTACCAAGTCACAGACTGACTCATTATATTTTTCCTTTAACACCAAAACGGTGCATAATAAAGCAAATCGAATTAAGCGCTACATGAAAACACCCCATGTAAATGGATTTAACCACAGATCATCAGGTTTCATTCGAAAGAGTATTACAGTTGCTGTTCTCTCTCTCTTTTACCCTAATATTTTTTGGCAGCACGTCAGCTCCGTATTAAATATGACTCCTCAGCTTGGCTGTAACGTCAGTGCCGGTGGTTAGTTTTTATTTGTTTTATTTGTTTCACAAGCGTGTAAATGTTTAATAGAGTTGCAGGCTGGACTGCAATGTCACTAAGACCAAGCTGAAGAGCTCTGTGCCTGACAACAAGAGCAGAGATTCATGATGTGCAGGTCAGATTTATGTAAGCCCTCTGTGCCATTCATTTAAAAATATATATATTTGATTTATAGGGCTGTTATCCTGTTCTTTAGTTTTGGGATTGGGTATGTTGTCAATATTTGTGTTGAAAATGCATATGGTGACTTTCAGTCCAAGTTACAGCTGAATGGAACAGAGTGCTGCAGTACTGAGTGGACTGTAAAAGTTTCATAACTTTTTTAACTGGACATAACATCTTAAAAATGCTATGTTCAAGCACGGTGCAAAGCACTGAACATAGTAATGAGATGCAACACATTGGCCAAAGATGTCCATCGCTAACTTTCTGAGCAGTTCACTTAGATCCACAGCAGTAGTTTGTATGTCTTTGGTTGATTTTTAAACTTTTGCTCTAGTTATGGACAGGACTTCCCGTGTAAGCTAAATGGCGAACTTGTTTTGCCTACTTTTCTTTGAAGAACTCTTAATTTTTGCTTTTAACTTTTCTAAACAAGCCTTGTGTATTGGTCCCAATACAGTAATTGACCCCTGTAGCTGAAACTCTCCATTTGATTTGGTTACATTTTAATTTCAGCAGCCATGCAAAGAAGCTAATGCTCTTTCTCTGTCCTTCTTAACCCCAATTCACCTTGACTGGGGGCTGCAGGGGAGGATTTTTTGCCAGCTTAAGCCTTCTGATTGGGTTACACAGATGGAATAATGAGCGCTTGGTGAATTCTTTTGTCCCTCATGCACTGTCTGGATTACAAGACCGTCTGTGACCGGCCGGGATCCGATTCACATGACGGGCCACACAACTTTCATATACAATGAGATTGAAAAGACCTTTTGACCTCCTGATTAGTTCATGCTTCACTCACAACCGACTAGGCCTTTCCAACATCATACGCTGGTTTAGTAGCAACTCCATCTGACAAGAAAAACTCCTGTGAGTCATGACAGAGACCTGCACTTCTGAAAGCCAATTCGTATCTATCCCGAACGAAAGTTTTTCTCATGAACAGGTAGTTTAAGTTGCGGGGAGCTGAGGGTCTTTGTTTAGCACAGAAGGCTATTAAGCAGCAAGTGGAAGCTGTAAAATTATACTTGTTCGAGAGAGCACCGTGTGCAAATCTGGCCGTTCCGATTGCCGATTTTTTTTGTGTTAGTAGGATCTGCCGAGACCGATTTTTTGCAATTCCGATTTTCTTTCTAAGACTATAATTGACAGCATATCCAACAAAATCAACTTTTCTTCAACCGCAAATTTTATGTTTCATTAAAGAAAACACATAAAGTGCAGTAATAAAGAAGAACAAATAAAAAAATTGCAAACAGCACAAATAAGTGCAATAGAATAAAGAGAGCTATGAAGTTTTTCAGGAATATTGGACTGCGGTCCCTTTGAGAGTTTATCCACAGACCCAATATACTGTTATACAGCATGCGTTCTCTTTCTCAACTATTCAACGTTCTAAAACTGACTGTGTTTAACTGGATACTCGCCAAGACGGGGCATTTTGACATAATTTTGTATGTATTTGAAACGTTTTAGTGAATGTTAGGGGCCTCGGTCATTTAAGGTATTTGTGCTTGCTCACCCGCTGGTTGAGACTAAGCTCGGGCTTGTGCGCACTCCCTATCTAGAGCGTGGTGTAGGCCGCGCGCTTGTTGAGTTTAGCGCGAACCTGCGAATGACTAAAATAATTGCAATACAAACACTATTTACCGGGTCCGCTATTATACTTGTGTGAGAGAGAAGGGTCGTCGGAGATAAGAGAAGAGCAGGAAATGCTGGCTGGGGGGAAAATTGTAATTGCTGTGCCAGTCAGTCAACAAACGGTCAACCGATCCGCCGATCATGATGAACACTCGTGCCGATTCGTCTCTGACGCTCGAGGTCGATGCTTCTCTAACTTATCATAGTAACCGAACGTTACCGACAATTTCCCTTATTTTATGTATTTAACCAAGCACCGGAAGGTGAATCATCATCGCATGTATAAAGTACACTCATTGGTAGTCGACATGGTCAGTCGTTGTAGGTACTACGGCTATCAAACATGGTACGTTACTTGCGGGCTGGTATACCGGATTTCAACAAACCGACCTAAAACTAAAGAGTACTTTCTCTTGCAACGACGTCATTCGGGAGTGGTGTACTTGTCCTGTATTCCCAACGTCAGAGCCTGCTCGGCCTCAATATGGTTGTGATTGCGCTTTGGCGTGGATATCGACACCCCTTACGTAAGCAACGCCAGAGGGCGCGTGACACCCTCACGCACCGGATGACGTCGACGACTACAAGGAGCCCAAAAGAACAGTTTGGACATAGTGGTGTATTAGGGTAAATATATAAATACTGTTTGCGTTAAAATGCCTGCGAAAACCGAGAAACAACGCTCGTTTGCGTGTGCTTAGGAACAATCATGTGTTTCACGAGACCCCAGGGCTTTGATTAGGATTTGTCTGGGCATGTTTGTTTTTTGACTCTCATAAGATGTATGTTACCATGCCATCATTAGACGACATGTTGACTGCAACGGTTGCACTTAATCTAATTTGGTCTACTACTGACGAAAAAAAAAAAACAAAAAAGTCACCGGGTCATATCTTGGATGCCCTGGGGGTAAGCAATAACTCAAATTAGAATTTGTGAGGTGAACTTAATCCTTGACGTACAGCTTCTCAAGTACTTACTAGTTTCCTTTAGCTCGCCTCTGCTAAAAAGAACTTGTTTATAAGAGCCATTCATTCAGGAATCAGACTTCACTGGTTCTGTGGTGTGTTTTTGATTAACTAAATTGAACGGGAGTAATTTGTTCGGGAATCAGACTACACTGGTGGCACTGTATGGGTTTATTTCACTAAAAATAACTGGTTCATAAGAATAATTAGTTAATCAGACTACACTGGTTGTGCTGTATATTTGTGATTCATTAAAAAGCACCGGGTCATAAGAGTCGTTTAGAAAATTAGACCACACTAGTTGCACTGTAACTTGTTGATTCACTAATAAAACTAGATCCAGGTGCGCAGAGCCTTTCCATTCGCATTCATTTTAACTTGAGATTCTCCCATGCCAAACTGCACAGCGATATATCTCAACCTCATCCTGCTGCCTCACATTACATCACCTGTAAGACAAGTCCAGACACTGTCAGACTTTATTAATCAGATGAAAGTTTTTTTCTTCTTCTCTTTCTTCCTCTGTTCTGCTCTGTAAATCACTCTTGAAATCCGAAGACCCCGCTAATGCACCACTGGAACGGATGCATCTGTGGTGAAGACGCTGCGGGATGCTTCCTCCACGGTGATAGATGGGAAGAAATTACTGATATAAAATATTCGGCCTAGTTTCTCAACACTGACGCTCTTTCATTAATGTTTTTATGAGGGTGCCACCCTCACCCATACATCATAATGTGATTCATTACTGCTTATTTGCATTCTGCTTACAAACTTTGTCAAAAAGATTTAATATCAGAAGCATTCATGAGGGGGAGGGTGTCAAGGTGGGGGCATGTGGAGGGTGGAACGGTGGATTATGAAACTTCCGTTGCCCACATGACAAGGACTGTGACCTCTTTAGTGAAATGAAGACTGACCTCTGCACCTCTGATGAAACAGAGGAAACACCCCTTTTCCGAAATGGAAGTGGACAGGAGGTACAAAATGAGCCAAACACACCCTCAAGTTCTGAGGAAAATGGACAAATTCAGTGCAGCTTCTGTGTGTTTCATCATTAGGGTTCACAGTGATGGAATGAGACAAGCAGAAAAAGTTTTAAATTTTTTCCAGGTATAAAAAAATGCATTTTTGCTTCTATTATAGAAACATTAAAAAGTTTCAAGCATTGAATTTTGAAGCGTAAAATTTAAGCATTGCCAGGTATCTTTACCTTGGCCCACAACATTATCAGAGTTTACTCTCTCTCAGCGCTCATCACCTCCTGTCGCCTGTGCTGTTGATCCCCTCTCTATTCCATGCAAGTAATGGGACGTGTTTCAGTGCTTTTGCCGTTCCCGCAGTACTCTCTGGTGAAAGTGATTAGGCTCTGGCTCTCTCAGTCTTTCGAGCGTGAAGTGAGCCTTCGGGTTACTTGCTACTGGCTTGGAGAGTGGCGCTTGTTTCTGGCACGGGTCATTACAGTGCACATCTCTGTTATCCTTAAAACTCTCAGTGATCCAAGAATGGAGCTATTGGTTTTTTGTCTGTAATAGTGATATTCATTTCCCCTTATATATGCGATTTTATAGAGTGCAATCTATCTATCCTATCTATCGTGTCTACGTCGATCTGTATGTCTTTCGGTCGCTGTCCTTATAACTGTAATAAGCAGTATTACTGGGATTTGGGTGATTATGCCTAATTCCGGCTATCATCTTACATCTTGTTGTTCAGAGCAGTGTGATGTGTTTTTTTTGTTCTTTTTTTTGTTTTTTTTTACTGCACGTCTCTCTTGCACTGTGGGACATGGTGTTGATGGGTGGAGAACGACCAAGATGTCTGAGCTGTCATCACGGCGAGTGGAGACTGACTTCTTTTGCCACGCAAACATTACACCTCTCCTCTCTCTTTTTCCATCCATCCTTCCTCTCCTCCACTCCCATCATTCTCCTCTCACCTAAACCAAAACGCTTTCAGGAGTCACAGGGGAAGTGCATGAGGTTTACTGATATCTGCTGACTTACTGTACATGATTTGGAGAGACGTCACTGCTGTGTGTTACTCGGGCAGGAAGTGTGACCTCTCAAACAGGAAGTTCCTTCTGGTGGAGTGAAACCTTGAACGTGGCCCAGCAGTTATCGTAATACTCATGATAATGACCTCTAAAGAACACAATACAGCAGGGGTGGAACGGGGGGCAATAGTATTGAGAGGTAGAGTTCATGTTTATAAGTCACGTGAAAAGGTTTCCACATATGAAACATAAAGTTGGATTGAAAAGCATACATATAATAAACCAAAAGAGCGAAAAATCAACATTTTGTTTATATGCCAAACATAAAATAGTGCATATTATAACATATATTTTGTCATGTTATGGTTTGGTTATAATACTTAGAGACACAACCTTTTTGAGGCCTTGACTCTTGGTCTAGATATATTAACATCTATAATCGTTTAACCTTGAATCTTGAATTGTGAGAGAACTCTCGGACCCAAACACACGCCCCAAACACACAATATATATGTATTTTAAGGATATATCTATAATATGTAATACTATGTGATCTCAGTTATGTCTTTTGATAAATCCAGGTTTAAAAACAGTTGTAAACATGGTGTGGTTATCCTAGTATGATCCTGTTTTTATTCTCTTCGAGTAATTTACCGAATTTTTAGGACATTTTAACTGGAATTAACAAAATACGAATGTTTTTGCAGCGACACAACTGAGGCACTAGATCACGGCTTGTATCATTCCTTGGAACAAAGGATGAATACAAGAAGTCACCTATGTGTCATTGATTTGTACATGCACATGTGTGCTTCTGCATGTATATACATGCCAGCAATGTGAGCATTTGCCTATAGGCCTTGTCGTAAGTGACAGACAGGTAATTATTTACATTTGTTATTTGTACAGTAGATTGCACAAATCATTTCACACCAACAGGTGTCGAAGACCCATTGCATTTGCACTAAAGATTACACAAACACTTAGCAAGCCAACATCCTCAACACAAATGCCGTATTTATCAAAGCCAATCTGACTGACAGGATCCATTCGCTGTGTTTCGAGGAGGCCGCTCCTCTGTGGATCTCATGTTTCAGAGGCTATATTTGCCACTTTGCTACTGACAGGCTTCTGGAAACTAGTTGTCAATGAGCTATCTCGTTTTAGCGCACGGCGAGTCGCAATTCATTAAGACATCATTGTGATAGTTCCGCTGGGACAAATCCCGCCCACAGAGTCGGAGACGAAGAGGCGTACGACCAAGAGAAAACCTCGGGTCATTTCTTGAGATCTGCTGGGATGAGACCAGGCTTTCAGGTGGATTTTTTTAACCTCCTATACCTAAGGAGGAGTGTAGTGTTTGGTGCCATCATCTTTGCTGTTATGTGGTTTAAACACCTAAAGAGCATGTTTGGTGTGTAAGGGACTGATGGCCCTTGGTCACAGACCTTCTCATGAAAGCATAAACCATACATACAGACAGGGGCCGAAAGGGCAGTGAGAGAGGTCTGTTGGATTTGGTATTATGTTTAGTTTTTTGCATTTGGCAAGGTTTTTAAATAACCTTCAGGACACATCAGCTGGTGTGATATGGTGAGGGCACGTTGGGTCTATTAGCACTATCGGGGTGAAACATCACACGTTAACCCCTCTGTCTATCAGGCGTTTGTAATACTACAAGCGGGATAGTAGGAGTGAGAAAGGGAATGAGAACGGTCTAGCTCAATAGTCGTACTTTTATGTATGAGTTTTTAAGTATTATTGTAGATGCTAATTTTCTTGTCGCTCAATTATAGAAAGCTGAATGAATTGGTTATGACACAGATATAGATAGTTTTTAATATAGTTTTTTAAAATAAAAAAAAAAGTGTTTTTATATATACACTTTTTTATGTTGATATTTTGTGTGTTATTTTGATTGCATGTATACTAGAATTGTGATCTAATCTTTTATATAAATTTTCATATACTATTTTAGTATCACTCAAACACTTAAATCCAGCTACATCAGACAGCCCATAATTTCTAGATGCTGGGAATGGGGTGAATCTTAGGGTCTGCCAGAAACGCCAAAAAGGGCGAGAGGAAGGTGGGAACAACAATGCACTGTAGTGTGCAGCCTATAAGCAATGGCAAAGAAGGACCCCGAGGCAACCAACTTTGGCAGAGATCTTTCGCATCCCTTCCCAACTTCGCTCCACTCCCTCGTACCTCCCCCTTCACTGGCGTCCCCGCTCCCTCTCCTCCCCTCCCAACTCGTTGCACGTCCGTGATGGTGTCCTGCTCTCGGGTCTCACGCTCCGTCTCGTCAGGCTGAGCAGGGACACAAGCCGAACATTCTTTGAGATTGTGTTGTGAGAAGTGTGTGCAGCAAAGTGCTTTAGCGGAGAGAGAGGTTCTGCCGTGTCCTCTTAGCTGAACTCGTGCGCGTCCACAAACACACAATGGCCCACTCAAACCGGTCCTACCCCCCGGGATCTGAGAGCGCTGCCCTGAGGAGTACCCTTTGACCGGCGGCGCCACGACCGTGAAAAGACGGCACCCCCCACGGTGGAGCCATGTGAACCCCGCGTCTCCTGCTATCGCTTGGTATCTATTCGGATTTCCTCCGATCTGGAGAAGCTCAGACGGCTGGATTCTTTTGAATTAAGATAGAAAGGGACTCCTGGATCGTCGGCTTCCCAGAGGAGCCTTTGCTCTGGCACTGCTGGGCTCGGCAAGCCCCCGGCTTGGGCTGGAGGCGATGCGCTCCACCCGTGTGATTACCTAGTGGGTTTTTCTGCTGTGTAGTGGGTGGCATACCTGGAAGTGTTGCACCCCAGCAACACACGGAACTGCCCAGACCAGCTTTCCTGACAAGGGTAAGTTTTGTTACGGCAGACCCATCACCATGAGCTTTATAAACCTTTTTTTTAATTCTGCATTACCTGTGTAACACCCATTTTTCTGAATTGACTTGTTGCATTATATCATTATGTTGGATCCTGCCTGTCAGCTGGCGTGCGTGTCATTCTGTCTAGTGACAGTCTCCCTCTCGCTCTCTGGCATATGTTTAGTCCTCATTTTTGGGGGGCCTGTGACCTATTGTTTCCTTGTTCAAGTGCAGGTATGACTCTCCTAAAGAATTTTTTCCAGTTCATGAATCCCGTACTCAAAAACGTCTTCACTGGTAACCACTGTCCATACAGCTTGTGAACTCTGGGAGGTATCGTGGGTATAACTCTGCGTTATGCGGCAGAATGGGTGGGGTTTCTAATTTCTCATCCTGTCAATTGATTTTACGGCAATCCTTTACAGAATATCCTGGTTCAACATGTTAAGCTCACCGACAGTAATTCTGATTAGCACATAGAATTTTGACTCCTCCATCATTTTTCCTTAAAAAAAAAAGGAGATACAAAAATCAAGGTTACAGCGAAGCACTAACAAAGTGAATAGGGCCAATTTTTAAAATTAAATTTTTAAAGTGAAACATGAAGCTTCTAATTTGATAAAAGCACTAACATTAATTCTCCTGTTAAAATGTGTATTGTTTGAGTTTAAAGCTATTTTTACAGTCATTTTAGGGTTTATGGTGTTCTATTTTCATGGCAACAAAGTTGTCGAAATTAGATGTAACTAAAGGTTAGAAAGTGTTTTTCCACACTGAAATCATGTTAACGTATGTATATGGTTTATGTTTTGTTTCTATACTATTGAAACAGTGAGTGTTTTAACATTTACA
>JADLZN010010437.1:0-58991 GCA_018155175.1 Sinocyclocheilus anophthalmus
ACAGAGAGGCAATAGTTTTGCCTTATAATACATAGGCCTATAATAATATTTTAGAACAAGAAAGCATTGTGGTTCATTTTTATGCAAAATAAAACATGTTAAATCTTTACTTTAACCAATTTTTGTGTACATTGAACATAACTGAAACTCGATCAGAAATACTGTAGATTTTAGTGCAAAGCTGTGTATTTGTGTGCCGAGTGCTAGTGTGATTTTTGAACAAGGTAGTAGCTGCTCTGTGTCACTGTGACTCTCTGGCGCAGTAATACACAGCTGTGTCCTCAGTCTGCATATTCTGTCCTTTCAGAGTCACTGTGTTGCTGGAAGACTCTCTGGTAACTTGAAATCTACTTTTCAGTTTATCACTGTAATATGTGTTACCGCTACCACATATCTCTCCAACCCATTCCAGAGCTTTTCCTGCAGGCTGCTGAATGAAGTGAGTACAGTAGCTGCTGTCAGTCACTGAATATCCAGAGATTTTACAGGACAGAGTCAAAACCTGACCAGGACTTAAGACCATAGAATCAGTCTGAGTCAGTTCAACACAGTGGACACCTGAGGGGGAAAATATGGCCAGCCATGTTAGAGATACGGCAACATTATATATAACCATGAATGTTTTTAATATGAAGTATCTCTATTGAAGTTATAAAGACTTACGAGAAGCAGCTGCCAGCAGCAGCAACAACCAGAGAGATGAAGAGATCATGATTTGAGACGAGTTAGAACAAGCTGCTTCTTTTCATCTTAATACTCAAATAACAAGGAGTAGGAGGAGGAATATTTGCATAATTCATTGCATCCAATTACTATCATGATGCTTATGCAATATTTTATGAACAGCAAAATGTGAATGTTGAATTTTTATTAGTTTCTTTATTTTTATTAGTTTGTTTTGTTTTGGTGGAAATTATATTTGTTTATTATTATGCATTTACTTAAATTCATTTCAGGCAGGACCACTTTGGCAAGTTACTTGAGTTTATTGAAACAATTTATCTTTGGCGGTATGGTTCCTTATGGGGGTTCTTTGCTCCAGAATAAATTGAACATACAAGAGCTTTAAAATTAACCCCCCGGAACCATCAGCTTGGAAATACATAACAATTAAGACACTTAGTAATGTCTTTAAAAGCGAACAGTGGTAATCATGTAGATGTGCAGTGGGACGTCTATACTGTAGCTTGGTTATGAGGATGAGTGTCTCTAAGTAGTGAGGTCCATGCCAGCCGGGACTTGGAAGCCTTAGTGATCTGAAACAAAAGAAGACGACAACCAGAAGGTGCACAGTAATATGCTTATGCTTATAATGGGGAGGGAGGGAGGGTTGCAAGCAGTTTGAGCATACTTACCGAGCAGTAATGCCACGTATATATGTCCCGTGTAATAGGAGAATGGTAGTGATTGGAGGGATTTGACAGCTGACCGCGTCAGCTGGTCGCAGCCTATGCCTACGTGGCCTGACTGAACTAACGCTGCACTCGATTAGGCTTGCCTTGAAGTTTGTTTTAGTTTTTTGACCAGCTGAGTTAATGTCTAGAATTTTTGATGAGCTTCAAACTATTTCTGTGCATCTGTATAAGTCAGAATGAGGAAAATCATCAAAAACACTTTTAATTTGTGATATGATGATGGTGTTTTTGTACAGGGAGGCTGTTGGCGTCTGTCACTGTGTTTATCTGGCACAATAATACACAGCTGTGTCTTCAGCTTGCACGTTCTTTCCTTGCAGTGTTATTGTGTTACTGGAAGTGTCTCTGGTGATACTGAACTTGCTTTTCAGCGAGTCCTTGTATGCTACGCCTCCACTATTCCAGATTACTCCAATCCACTCCAGAGCTTTTCCTGCAGGCTGACGAATCCAGGCTGTAACATAGCTTGTAACTGAATAGGAGACTTTACAGTTGATAGTGAGAGTGGCATCAGGACGGACAGTCAGAGACTCAGGCTGAGTGAGTTCATTTGAATCAATACCTGTATCAAATCAAATAATACCTGTTAATAAGAGAGCATGATGCTTAAAAACTGTTTACAAGCTTTTTAGCAACAAAATGATGTATCACAGAAAGCAGACTAAACTTACAGGATATCACTGCCAGAAGCAGCACTAAAGATGAAGAGATCATGGTTTGTTTCACAGCACAGTTTGAATGAACTGAAGCGATTCTTCACTCCCTCTAGTGATCAGATGAATGGATAAACTGACTCATGCCTGCTGTTTAAATATGCAACAGGAGATTTACATAAACAGAGCTACTGATCAAATCTACATGCTACAAAAATATTCATGTTTGAGTTAATATTATTTATTGCTCTCATTAGAGACTTTATGACATGTTTTAGATTTTTTTTCTCTCATGGACTTGAATAGATTTTACAACATTTTCTTCTCCATCTTTTATCATTCATTTTGAGTCCTTTGAGAACTTGTGCACTGAAAAATGCTGAAAAAATCTCTTGAAATATGGTAAGATTCATATGCACTTTTATATTCATATGTATGAGGATTTTTTAATTTTTTTACTTTTTATTCAAGATGTTTTAGAGAAGAACTGCTTGTGGTTATCACTGTGTTCACTCTTGTGCATCATAAGACACTGTTGTGTCCTTCATCGTCATATTCTGTCCTTATAGAGTTGTTTTGCTCCCGTAATAGTCTCTGGCAACTTAAAAGTTTGATTTTTAGTTTGTCACATCTACACATTAAAAGATACACATTGTGTTAAAGGAATCAGATATGCCTTTGTGCTGTTTAATGTTTGAGCTTTTATAGTGAACTTCACTGCATACTGCATGAACTTCACTGAATACTGTACCATCTCCAGCGATTGTATATCATTTCATTAGTTTGCATTTTATAGATTGTTTTTTATTCTCTGCTGCCACCTGTTGACTTCTAGTAACAAGAGATAAAACAGCCAGTGTGGTTTTTGTTCAGTCGTGCAAGACCTTTGTGTCACTGTGCTTCTCTTGCACAATAATACACGGCTGAGTCGTCTGCTGTAAGGCCTGATAGTTTCAGATACACCATACTCTTTGAATTATCTCTGGTGATTTCAGTTCGACTTTTGAAGGATTCAGAGTAGTCATAGCCACTGCTGTCACTCTTAACACGTCCCATCCACACAAGTGGTTTTCCAGCTTGTTGTCTGATCCAGTGCATGCTACAGCAGCCAAAGCTGAACCCAGATCCTCTACAGGACAGAGTCAGAGTTTCTCCAGGCTTTTTCTGAACTGTGCTTTCAGTGGACTCCATACTTTGACATTTTATGCCTAAAAAGAAGATTGAAAAGATTGGTTTAATTTGGAATCTGTATACCCTAGATCTGATAATAGATGTGTCAAAACTCATGTTGTAGGCTGAATGAGAGCAGCAGTAAGCAGAGTGCATTCTTCATCTTGAAAGTGGTGATGTAACACTTCAGATCCAATCAGCAGCACATAAATACTAAACAGACGTTCAGGGTTGTTTTGTTTTGCATTGGAAGGGTCACTTTCCCGACACTAAAAATTTCATAAAGAGTCTATACAGATTTTCTTTTTAAAGGGGTCATGAACTCAGAAATCACTGTTTATGGGTTCTGTTGTCTTTAGTCATGTTATGCCAGTTGCATATGGTGTAGACACGGGGTAAAATTAAGAAAGAGCTCCAGATCACGTCAGTGAAACACTGTTTGTTTGTTTGTTTGCTTTACTGCAAATTCGTTTTTAAACAAGTATACTATAGTTTACAAGTATACTAACTATATTAGTCTATGGGGAGTTAATATTTTTAGGCTTTTTTTATACAACAGTTATTTGGGTCCTCAAATCTATTTAAAAAAAATCAGTGAGTCACTGAATCATTTATTTGATTGATTGGTTCAAGTCACTGAGGGATGAAACAACCAACTGTCTATTTGAATGAGTCAAACATTCATGAGGTATTGCTTAAATGAATCACATTATTAGAGCAATAATTTTTCATTTATCATCTATCATGTATTTAAATAATAATTTACAAACACAGTCTGCATACATCAGATGTCCTTCAGGCAGAAAATATTAGAGCTGTTTGCAGAATGTTGTGGTTTTTATTTATTTATTTATTCATTATTGTAACCCTAGTTGTTTTTCCCCAGTGGAAAAACCCACCCCAGAAATAGGTCAGTTGTGGAATAAACCGTGGTTTGCAATGCTAATTTAAACCTATCTATCAAACCTGGTGTATGTAATCATATATAACTACCAGCCCTACTTCTGTGTGGCTTTGTGGCTGCAGTTAATAAAAGGGCAATGAAAGTAGTTCACACAGTTTTCACATGGGACTCTCAAGGGGGGGCGAGTTAATGGAAACTGACAGCACACATTTAGAACATGCAGTAACACTCACAACAGAAGCAGCAGCGTATGAATGACTCCTTGCTGATTAATTTTTGTGAACATAATGCAACATCAACACATATATGAGATTCCCTCTCAGGATTCTGCCAGGGAAACTGTGGCAGTTGAAATGAACAATTTCTCAGAGTCAGATAATGGAGGGGTTTCACCTGAAGTCGTCTATGTGAGGGTAAAATTGAAAGGAAAAGACTACATGTGCTGCTCTGTGTTTAACATCATGTTTTGCAACTGCTTGTTTCTGGGTTTTGCTGCATTGATTTGTTCGTTAAAGGTAAGTGAGATATCCGCATGTTTCTTTCTAAAACAGCATGTTAGTCTTTACTCAAAATTACTCAGTTTTAACAAGTTTTCCTCCATTGTTTTAAAGGCGAGAAGCAAGATGAATGACGGAGACATGGTGAAGGCTCAGAAGTACAGTCGACGTGCATGTAAGACCAACACAGTGGCCGTGATTGTGACCGGTGCAGTCACAAAACATTGTTTCTAGTCTTCTACTGTGGTAGAGTCTTTAATAATGGTGTTAACTTACATAATTTACCTGCACTCTTAAAAATAAAGGTGCTTCACGATGCCATAGAATAACCTTTTTGTCTAAATGGTTCCATAAAGAACCTTTAACATCTGAAAAACTTTTCTGTTTCACAAAAGGTTCTTTGTGGCGAAAGATGGTTCTTCAGATTACAAAAATGTAAGAAAGAGGTGGTTCTTTAAAGAACTTTTGACTGATTGGTTCTTTGTGGAACCAAAAATGGTCTTCTATGGCAATCGCTGTGAAGAACCTTTTTTTAAGAGTGTGGGGCTTCCTCAGCAAGTTCCTCTGACGCGTCTTTTTCCTCTTTTGAGCACTGAAAGGCAAAAATCAAAACCCCGAAATTATTATGATCACAGTAGACACAACTCTTATCCATCTTTAAGCAACATTAATAGAAGCCCTCAGAGACCCTCATACAGTGGAGGAAGATGGAAAGGGTGAAGACAGAAATACAAGTGATACTGTGAGGTGAAAATGATCATCTCAGTTTTATTGAAATGTCATAATAATATCATGTTTAGTTTGATTAACAGAATTTGGATTAGAAACCTTTTCTAGTCATCATGTTCACATAATTTGCTTCTGATATCACTTGCTGAGAAGACAAGGATATAGCAATTTCTTGATTGTATTGTCTTCTATTTATGTTTGAATGATCATGTTATTAGTTTTGACAGAATGTATTTTAGTGGTTTCTATATGCTTTGAAATTACAGAATGTAAATAAGTCTTATGAAACTATACATGCATATTCACTTATTTTTTTAGATGCAATAACGAAACGCAGGTGTTTCCTGAGGGTCACACATCAGTAAATATGTCTCTTTTTTTGTAGACACTCCCTTGTCTCCATATATGTCTGTTGCTTCAATAATAGTATAGTTTTTAATGTTTTTATTATTCTTGCTAATAAATTACTTTGGTAAGACATAATGTGAATGAGAATGGATCAACAAATAAACAATTAAATCATGACCTTATCAGCAATTATATCTATTCTGTGGTATCCATTTTTTTGACCGAAATTATATTACATCAACAAAAGAGATGGCTTTTGTCTGATAATGTTTCACCAATGCCTAACTGTACAAGACCTGACACTTGACATTGTTTTTTTTTTTCCTGAAATCCTTTCAGTCAGAGGCGCAATGCTGTTTAGCTGGCCAATCACAGCACACCTTATTTTTCAGAACGATGAGCTTTGTAGAAATCGACTCGTTTCAGAAAGGCGGGGTATAGAGGTGAAACAATAATGTACAGTCTGTGGAAAATAATGTGGTTCCCTTTCATGGGAACTTCGAACTGCGTCCTCTAGGGGTCGCTATGGGGAACGCCTCGTCGTGACCCGTGTCTGAAGCATACATTGAAAAAACTCGTTGGCCGGCGACAGCCATGACGTCACTACTGGTGTCACTATATTATAAATAGGCGCCGGGAGCTACACATCATTCTCTTCTTCGTCTTCATGGACTGTTCTGTTTGAAGCGTGCATTTTCAAGGAAAAAGTAAGAGCTATCTATTTATTATGGCGAGCACTAGTAGAGCATTTAGAAGGTGTGTGCATCCGTGTCAGCGCTATTTGACACCAGATGACCCACACGATTTATGTGTTGTTTTTTTGGGCGAGGAGCACGCACGCGATGTCCTCGAGGGGGCAATCTGCGTGCATTGCGAGTTTTTTTTCCAATGAAAAAACTCCGTTCTCGTTTGTCTCTCTTTTCAAGTAAAGAGGGGCAGCCATCTGCTTCCCGCGTTTCAGGACCCGCCGCTGCTGAGGCACTGAGGAGAATGAGCTCGTGGGGATCTCGGGTGGACCTGGCCGATGAGTTTAGAGATGGGCTTTCCTTCTCGCGCTCATCGGCGGGGGGCGAGAGACAGCCACTGGAGGATGATGTTCTCTCTTTAACATCATCTGATCCAGGGGCCAGTGCTCTGCTGGGTTCAGCCCAGGAAGAGCAGGAAATGGATGATGAGAGCGAAAGAAGCTGAGGCTGAGCCATCTCAATCCTCCTGCCCTGCGTATGATGAGCTCTTAGAGGTTATGGATCGTGCCACGGCAAGACTTGACTTGCCATGGAAACGGACTAAGGAAGTGGCATCGCGAGGTCATCTCGACGAACGTTATCTTTCTGGCCAAAACCCTCCAGCTCAGCTTCCTTTCTTCCTGTTTTCCATACAAAGATTGAGAAGGAATGGAAGAGGCAATTTTTTCCTCAAGCATCCATCGATTCCAGCATACAAGTAATGCCAACATCGAGGCGATGCGCGAAAACGGCTATGAGAGAATGCCCCCGTAGAAGAGACGCTAGCTAGCTATCTATCTATGGGAGAGACATCATCTCTCAAAACACCCTCCTTGCCATCCAAGCCCCTTCAAGCTACATCTAAATTGAATGAATGGCAGGGCATACGCAGCAGCAAGTCAGGCTGTCGCTTCATTGCACACGATGATGATGCCCCAAGCATATCAGGCTGGCTTGCTGAAAGACCTGGATAAAGGCGAGTGCCTTTCTTCTGATGAGATGGCTGAGGTACGCCGCACCACGGATCTTGCTCTTCGTGCTACTAAGCAGGCTGCCTCGGCCATGGGCAGATCTATGGCGGCGATAGTAGTAACGGAGAGGCAGCTGTGGGTAAACCTGGCAGATATCGGGAAGAAAGAGAGGGTTTTTCTTCTCGATGCTCCGGTTTCGCCTTCTGAACTTTTTGGTACATCCGTTGAGGCGGTCGTCGAAAAGTTCAGGGAGGCGAAGGCGCGCTCAGCGGCCTTCAAATCCTTCATTCCACGATGGTCCAGGTCTGAGCCCGAACAACCCGGGGGTCCTGGTCCGTCTCGATTTGAGGATCAGAGACGAACACAGAAGGCTAGTGTCGCGACTCGCACTCCTCCCCCGCCTGCGGGTAAGGGTAAGAGGAATCGCGGGTCAAAGGGAGGTAAGCAAGACCTAAGGGATGTGATCCAGAAAAGGCGTCAGCGCTTTCGTCCAGATCAAAGTGATACTTAAGTATCTACTCATTTCCTTTGGAGGTCTGCCCTTTTCTTCCCCTTCCTAATTCCCCAATAACCACCATCTCTCCACCTGACCGAGGTTAGTTGGAAGCTTCCTGCATAACAGTCTCCAACTGGACCTATGATGATTTTGGTTGGTTCTATGACTTCATAGCAACCACCTTACTGATGGTCCAGACTAGAGGCTTCTCCGGACAGAGCTCCAACGCGGGAGCCGTGGTATGTGAGTACGATCCAGGTCCTAATATTATGTATATAAATTATTTAGTGCTATGGAACTGGTGGTCTGTGTGTACCCTCTGCTAGTGTTCTTTGCCAGTTTTCCTCTGCTGGGTTCAGAAACCTGGTGCTTGACTTGCAGTGTTTATTTCACTTGTCGAGATATGTCCAGAAGGTAAGTACGGTTTCGGTTTCATACTTCCTGGATCATGCGGCTATAACACAGGCTTCTGCGGGAGCCTTTGTGATTATCAGGCCCCTGGTGCGTCACTGCAAAAATTTCCTGGACATTCGGGCTGGGGTTAAGCTTTCATGCTACCCTGACTGTTCTACCGTATCTGGGTCGCCCTGAGGGTTTTTCCCGATCACCAGGATATCCCCTTGAAGCATCACCCCCCTCACAATTGAGGGTTATTGTGAGTATGATGTCTCTTTCGAGCGTTAATCCTCTCTGAGGAGTTAGATTCCTCGCTCCATGGGCTGTCCTCGTGGTAGTATTGAGACAATGCTCCCCTTTTATCAAAGGGTCACCTGGAATGAGAGTTTGGCTAGACTGCAGTATGCTTACACCTCTGATTTTTCAATCATGCTGCAGGTCAAGCCCCCCCCCGCTCGTTGAGAGCTGGGTTTGTGCCCCCTCAGCCAAGGTAAACTACTGCTAACCGTTCCAGCATTGGAACATGCTGTAGGCCGAGCCCCCTTCTCGTCTGAGAACTAGGTGTGTTTGCCCCCACGCTAAACTATTGCTAGCCGTTCCAGCATTGGAATATGCTGTAGGTAGAGCTCCCTTCTCGGATTGAGAACTGGGTGTTTTGCTCCCTCAGCTAAATAACTGCTAGCAGTTCCATTATTGGAACATGCTGTAGGTTGAGCTCTCTCTCCATTGAGAGCTGGATGTTCTCCCCCAGCTACAGATTTACTGCTAGCCACTTCAGCATTATAGCCGTAGATATAGCGTTTTTGGGGATGCGCTATTTCTATCTATGGGTTGCTCTTTCAGGGTGCCACGAGAACCCTTAGAACGGTATTTCAAGTGTGTGCACTTTATTCTTTGCCCACTTTTCTAAAATCCACATAGCTGGTAAGTTTGCACGTTATGCTTTGCCCATTTTTCTAAAATCCACATAGCTGGTAGTTGTGCACGTTATGCTTTGCCCACTTTTTCTGAAATCCTGTAGGTAAGATCTACGCGCAAGACTTCGTGCTCTTTTTGAGTGGGTTAAAACCCCGGTTCCGCCTTGGGGGCACCTACTCCCCCTCTGTACCTCTTTGATATCCTCTTAGCGGGTATTGCTACTAAGGACCGTTGAGACACATTTTCCTTCACCACAAGACAATACGTGCGGTAGCCCCTGTGGACAGACCAAGACTATTATGATTTCTATGGCGCTTGGTCGCTATCCTAAGGAATCTGGTTCTGATTCCAGCCTTGAGCTCTACTACCACCGGCCCAGAAGTTCCCTGGCCTAACAGGTAAGTATTTGGTGGTATGTACCGTAGGCCGTTTGGCCGTCAGGGAATAACGTCACTGCACAGCGTTCTAAACGTCCCAAGGCACTCCCACTTAGCAATATGGTATAGTTCTTGGTTCTTAGTGCTTCTGTGTCCACCATGTTTCTGGCTTGCACTTCCCCCTCAGCATTGGCCGCTGGGAATACCGTTCCCCATAGCGACCTAGAGGACGCAGTTCGAAGTTTCCCATGAAAGGGAACGTCTCAGGTTACTTATTTAACTATGGTTCCCTGAGTAGGGAACGAGTCACTGCGTCCTCTAGGTTTCTTGCCAGGCTGCGGACGCAAGCTTCAGACGAAGAAATTAATGATGTGTAGCTCCCGGCGCCTATATATACTATAGTCGCACCGGTAGTGACGTCAGGGCTGTCGCCGGCCAACGAGTTGGTGTTTTCTCAATGTATGCTTCAGACCCCGGGTCCAAGACCCAGGCGTTCCCATATCGACCCCTAGAGGACCAGTGTCTCGTTCCCTACTCAGGGACCCATGGTTACATAAGTAACCCGAGACATTATTTTTACTTGAAAGTTAAACCCGCATAAAACACATTGCATTACACCAAATACACAACATAATGTTCTTTTTAGCAACATCATATGACCCCTTTAAGACCATAGAATCAGTCTAAGTCAGTTCAACACAGTGGACACCTGAGGGGGAAATATGGCCAGACATGTTAGAGATATGGCAGCATTATATAACCATGTGTGTTTTTAATATGTATCTCAATAGAATTAATATGTATCTCAATAGAAGCTATGAAGACTCACGAGGAACAGCTGCAAGCAGCAGCAACAACCAGAGAGATGAAGAGATCATGGTTTGAGATGTGCCATGATCTCCTTAACATGCTGCATCTTTTCATCTTAATACTCAAATAAAGAGGAGGAGGAGGAATATTTGCATATAGTTCTGCATATGTCAGTACAAATGTTCAATATTTTCTATATCTGAAAAGTTTTGTCAGGTCTCTGAATTTAGGCTACTTTAACATTATTTTAGTAACTGTCAAGTGAACTGTCATCAGAGCTGGCATCCGTTTAATAATTTTAATTAAAATTATAATTTACACTCAATACGTTATTATTGCATACTGTTTTATAATGTACTATAATACTGAGGTGCAGATAATTGCCACTATTTGCAATAAATAGTATAAACAGCAGAAAATCCTGCTATTGGCATTTTACTGCTATTTTAACATTGTGTAAATAGAATCTATCACTATCTGCACTTAGTGTAAATAGCATATTGCTAAAAAATACTGCTGTTTTCACTTAGTGTAAATAGAATCCATTGCTATTTGCACACAGTGAATAGCATCTACACTGGAAACAATTTGGAGTAGGATTTACTTGAAAAAAGCTTTGAAACAACTTTCACTCAGAAAAGGCTAGTTAATTTACACAAATTTGGCAAGTAAAAGCCTAAACATAATTATTATTAGCTTTAAAAAGGCATTTTTAAGTTAAGTTTACTTGGGAATTCTATTTGTAAATTTTATTGACTCTTTCTTTGTAAATTTTACTTACGTACAATTTAAAAAAAAATGTGCTGTTAAATAACAGTAATTGATTGCACTGGAAATATCAATAAACAAGATTTACTTAATTTTTTTTGCAAGTTTTCACACATAAATATTTTAAATAAAATTTGAAGATTTGTAAATAAGCAAATAGTCATTTTCTTATCCTTTTGAGATAATATGCCCACTCAACATAAATATTACCTTAATGAACACAGAGACCTCAATACTTGGTACACAATACACAATGACGGTAACAATCAGTGAATAGTGTTTGAGTATGAATGGGTCATTTTGAGTAGAAAATTAACTCCAGATGTCACAAAACAGTAAGTTACTAAACCTAACAACAAAAGCAACCATACAACAGTGTAAATACAACTAGAAAACAGTGAAAAATTTAACCTTTTTAATTATCCATGCCCCCGTGCATGATGGGAAATACGGGATCATAACTTTGATATTTACTTAAAGAATCCTTGTAAACATAACAAACAATTCCAAGTAAAATATACTTATAAGTTCAAACTTTAATTTCTATACCAAGCTTAATTGAGTACTAATATATTATTCCTTATTTTTTTTTTTATGTCTTACCCTGACTAATTATTTTAATGTCGAAATTTAACATTTTTTTTATGTATTATGTACTTCACCACACAAATCATTTTTATCACTATTTTCACTTAGTGTAAATAGCATCTATCGCAAAGAAAATATGCTATTTGCACTTAATGTAAATAGCCTCTATCACTATTTACACTTAAATAGCAAATAGCTGCTGCTTTAAATTTTACCCATTGCTGTTTTTCAAATGTGCATAACAGATTTTCAATAAAACATTCAAGTCTCCCAGTCACTGATTTTTGTGTAATTTGCAATCCCCTGTTGTTAAAAAATGTTTTGATAAAAATTTACACCCTAAGCGCCGCGCAGGTCAACGTAGGTTACCCACTAATGCCTGTATTTTTGCGCTGTCCTTTCTTGCCGCTTTGTTTTAACGTTTACTGCCTAGACAACACCTTTCACTCACTGAATTAGTGGTTATTATTATAATATATAAAGCCAAAATGAGTAAGAGATTTATGGATGCTGAAGAGGTATAATTAAAACATCTAAATATGGGTATCTTGCTCGCTGTGTCAATGAGCCGACCCAGGACGCTCTACTTATCTCCCCACCGTCAGACTCTCCATCGCTCATGGTATGCTTCTTAACCTAACGTTACTCATAATTGTTCAAAATTTGGATCAATTATTACATTTTTGTTTAATTTTGTTAATTTGTTTAATACTTGGTCACTTCGGTGTTTGCTCCTTTAGAGTCTGCCCGTTTCCTGAAAAAAAAATCGAATCTATGATGAAACCATTTTTTGGTATTACCCAAAGTTTATTAGTGTTGTTCTCTTATTCAAATTATAAATGATAAAACTAAACAAATTTATAAATATTTAGGTGAAGCTGTGCGCTTTAATTTTTCATCGCATCATCCTATGCATTGTGGTGAATTATTATTGCTCATTATTTTGCCTAGTAATTTAAACAACACATAGGTTATCTTAATATATTGATTAATGATATTGTATTATAATATTACACCACCCAAATATGTATTTATTTCCTTCTAATTCTCGTTGTCAGTGCAGGCTTGTTTAGCTTATATTGACCGTTATGAAAAGTGATTAGTGGCCTGCATAAAAAATAAAAAACATTGAACATGAAACAACAGGACAAAATATAGTTGATGACTAAACATAGTCATTTCATGACTCTAGACGTGTTGATAGAATTGAGTCACACACTTAATGTCCCAAGATGACTTTTCGAACTGAGAAAATTGATCTCTGAGTGTTGCCACAAACGAATGCAGAGATTCCAGCAATCGCTGTACAGTGTCTAAGTTTATGTCACGCTTCTGCAACGCGTCACTTGTGGCTTTGAACCTACTCAGCACAGTATCCCATAGATTTGTTGATGTCTCCAATTTATCAAGTTTATGACAGAGCACAGCAGCCTCGTGCTTTGCGTCATTCTTCTCCTCTCCATCTGTTGCGAACCTTCCCAAGGCCTCTCTTATTGCACTGTAGTTTTCTCTCAAAGCTTTGGTGGAGTCAGCTCTACAACTCCATCTAATATTTGACAGTGGTTTAAGAGTACAGCTGATCTTCACATTCTTGTTGTTAAATATCCGACTCCAACGGTGAGGGGATGTGGCACAAAACGCATACAGTGACTGAAGTAGATCAAAGAAATCACTCGCATCTTTACAGCTGTTGTCAATGCTGTTTACACCAACAAGATTAAGTGATTGTCCAGCAAAAGGCACAAAATGAATCAGAGGGTTTTTCTTTTTTTCAGATGTGCCTGAAGACCGTTATATTTTCCAGCCATGTTACTGGCGTTGTCGTAACTTTGTCCCCGGCAATTTGACAAGTCTAACCCCAGATCATGAACCATTTTTATCACGCATTCAGCAAGACTTGCTCCAGTGTGGCTGGTAATAGGCTCGAAACCAATGAATCTCTCTACCACTTTCTCTTCCTCGCTGACAAATCTAAAAATGAATGTCAACTGGTCAACATGCAACATATCAGGGGTTAAGTCTACGATGACTGAGAAATACTTAGCATGCTGTAATTCATCTGCAGTTGTTTTCTTTACTTTCTCGCCCATTAAGCAAATGAACTCCTCACAAACAGTCGATGACAGGTATGATGTTGTCCCTTGTCACTTTGACCATACTTTTCTATGTGTTCTCTTAAAAACCGATCAAACTGTGCAATAAGTTCCAGCAATCCGATGTAATTGCTTGATAAGCACAAAAGTTCGCCATTGCCTCTGAATGGTAGGCCTCTCTTACTCAAGAATTTAATTACAGCCAGAATGCGTCTCAAGACTTCCTTCCAATATTTTCCCTCAGCATCCCTCTGCCGCCTGAGCGAAGCATCCACTGTGCCCACATTCTTCGATCTGCGCAGTAAAGTCAGCATGCTGTGTAGGTTTGCACTCTTCTCGTGGTCCGAAATTCGCTCAGGATGTCTCCAGACGTAAAAGCATTACATTGTGAGGATAGCAGTTTACAAAAACAACTGCGAATGGTGGAGTAAATATTTTATGATTATTTTTATTAGCAGCGATGTAGACAACTAACTAGTTTGGGGGTGATTTTTTGGCAACAATGGTTTTATAATAATATGTCATTGGTAAGTGTGATCGCGGGGGGGGTTTTTTTTACCTCCAATACCGATGTCCCGCACAGATGCTGGGTATTTAGGCGCCCTATTCTGAAAGTCCGCAGGACCTTGAGAAATAGCAGCTTCCCTGACGTGGTCTCTAATAGCTCCCCATAGTTCAGGGTCCATTGAGATGGTAAAGTCCTCTGGCGCCTGCTGCACCTGATCCTCCGGCCTACGTGTGATATATTATTTCCATCAACCTTGTGAGCCCCATCATCCTCTCTGTTGCCTCCACTCTCCTGCTAGTCTCGCGTAGCCAGACCTTCAGACTGACGGCTGAAGTAGAGCTGAAGATCTTTGCCCGAACCCGACAGGACCCGACGGGACCCGACGGGTTCGGTCGGGTTCGGGCTTAATTTATATCATTTTACACGGGCTCGGGCCGGGCTCGGGCTTGCGCGGTAAATGAGCGGTCATGTGATGCGTTTTGATTAGCGTGAGAAAGATGCGAAAATGGATGCTGAGGAGGTGAAACGGAGGCTTGCATCTGGCGATTACGTTCTGGTTGTCTGACAAACCATCCTACCCAAAACTTGCAAAATTAGCCAGATCAGCACTATGCATCCCGGCCAGTAGCAGCAGCAGTGAAAGCGTGTTCAGTGCTGCTGGACGCACCATCAGTGAGCACAGGACCGCACTGAAACCATCTACAGTGGATTCAATAATTTTCCTCCACAAAAACATGTAGCCTAATCTTGGTGAGTAAAGGTTTTTCAAATTATAACTAAATATTAATTGAGTCTTAGATGCATAATGTAGACAGAGTATATAGGCTAGGATGGCATATTCTTTATAAAATTTCACGTCGGTTGAAGGCCGCTTGTGGAGAGAAGTGTGACGAAAGCAAATTTCACGCGGAGCGAAATAATCTTATATATTTGAACTAATGTAGGGCTGTAAAGGAGTTAGCGCTTTTAAAAAGGATGTCAAGGCAAATGTACTTGTAGGGCTCGGCGAGCATTCTTGTCGGGCTCGGGCTCGGTCGGGCCTAACTTTTAAGGCCCGATTACAGCTCTAGGCTGAAGGTCTGGAATACATGGCAGCTTTCATTGGCAGCTTTACATGGCAGCTTTCATTTCAGCCTGCCCATGAGGCCGTTTGATTGTAATGTCAAACAACCAATCACAGTTCGTTTCGTTTTAGTGTCACGTTTCGGGGCGTGGAAATGTCGCCACAATAACAGAAAACTCTCAGACGAACTTTAAATATTTCACATACTTTTGAAAAGCCAGCATTTAGTTGATCCTGATAAGCACTCGTCATCACAGTTGTAAACACGATGGCTTTCTTCTTTCGTGAGGGGGTTTGGCTTCACGGCATATTTGTTTCCAGGCGGAACATTAAAGAACGCGACACACACGTCTCCCGGAAATCCTGTATAATTCAACCAATCCGATGACGACTTCGAGACTCCTGATGTGTTTCCACTTTTGTGTACCATATGCATCAGACGTTTAGCCAACGTTCCGTGGGAGTGACGTCTGAGGCTGAGACTACTCTCCTGCACCTGGTTACCGCCTTTGCTCACAACATTAGCTGCTGCTTGAGTATCGGTTGAGGCATTAGCTTCGCTACTAGTGCCTTCGGCTGGTGCCGATGTCTATGTCTTTTCTTCACGTTGAAGAAAAAAACTTGATATTGCTAGGGTGGCTATGTGTTGTGATGTTTTCTCTTTTTTTAATTTACGTTTTGCACAACCGCTCAGCTGATGCTGCCTATCCATTTTTAAGTTGATATTATAAATTGGCAGGCTGGCTCGACTCTGACTGGGGGGAGGGGCAAATAAACTGCGACCTAACCCAATCGCAATTCTTTATGTATGCATATATTTTATATTCTCTCTGTATATATCGTATCATTAACGCTTCATTTTGTATCTGCATCTCTTCCAGCAAAATAATATATATACAAAACATGAAAAATATTTTAAAAGTCTAGTCATTATCATAATCACTTGGTGCCCCCCTGTTGGCTGGTGGCCCAGGGCCAATCCCGTCTATGGATAATCCGGCCCTGCATCAAGTACAAATAACGTCCTAAATACGTTCCAAGAGCGTTGTTTTAAGAACGTTTTCTATCAACTTTACAAGAAAGTTAATCATGTTATTAGGACATTCCAAAAACATTATTTTAATAACGTTTTGTGCTAACATTTACACAACTTTTAAAGAACGTTAGTGAATGTTCTGGGAACGTTCCCTGTTAGCTGGGGTGCAACTTTGTATTTTCTTATGTTTTATTTCGACACCAGATGCGGTCATGTACAGTTCAAATTTTTTTCCCCATTTTTTCCAGTTCTCTGCTGTGTTACCTTCAAAATGCAGTGGTTGTGGCGGCTTTAGTCCTTCCATACTGGGCTGGAATTCAATACTTCTGACAATAAACTTGACTGAACGCAATGTATCACCAGGTATGGCATCACACATATTTCAATACCAACAGCCCTCTTGCTCGCGTGATACTGTTTAGTTAGTAATTATGTGATGCTGATTGTCACCTATTGGGATTCAGTAATATGCGGTTAGTTCTTGAGCCCTGCAGGTTAAAGAATGACGGGTGTTCTGACAAATAATGCTACCAACACTGTATTTATCCTACTGTAAGGGTAGGTTTAGGGTTGGGGTAGGTGTACACGTTAATAAAGCCTCACACCACATTAATATCATGCTGGAAGCAAAATCTGATAGGTAGCATTTTTCGCTGTCAAATTATGCTACCATCTGTATTAATGGGAGGTAGCAAAATCTGACAGGGCAGCACAAATCGTCAGAACACCGGATTACAGCATTTCGCAGTTTGCATGCATAAATTAATCTTTACAAACACACAGTTTTATTGGAAACACGTGAGATTTAACATTGCACATTTTAATTACAAGCTAACTGTCACGCGTCCAACAAGGAAGAAGATGAAGACGAAGATGATCTAATATCAGATATATTTATTCCAAGAAGGCAAATCCACAGAGACACAGGGTGAACACAACATCAATACCAGACAACTCAAACTAACACAAATAGGGGACTTGATGAGGATGGTACAGGTGAGAAGGGTTAAACAAACCCTGCTTTGTTTATGAGCTAAACAAAACAGAAGCTAAACCATATATGGGCAAAAAGGAAGAAAACACAGGCAGACGATAAAACATGAGTCCAATGGGTTGTGACACTAACGATGTTAGAATATGCATTATAATTGTAAGGAGTGAAATTATTTCCTTATAAAATAAATTATTTGTGAAGCCAAACACTCAGGAACTCTCACAATGCAAATGCCATGCCACAAAACAATGAAACTTATCTGGAGAAGAAATCTTCAAAGAGAGCAAACAACACCTCTCTCCTTTGCTCATTTACGACCCCCTTCTCCCCCCTGCCCTCTCTGCCTCTCTCTCTTTTCCCCTAAAAGGTTTCACTCAAAATTCATTAAGAATATGTATATACCACACATCATGTATCTTGTGAACCTGTTGTTTTCCCCCTTCATGTTTGGTATCGTTCTAAAGGTCTCTGTGCGATTGGTAAATTGGTCTCAATTTCACAGTATTATGTGCAAGACTGAAAACTTAAGTGAATTTGTTTCTTCTGTTGTGGGCAGTATCCATTCAAAATCTGATAAGCATTGCTCTACATCAGGTGTAACAATTTGGGCGCGAGAACAGCTTCTCATCCCCCATACACAGATGTAATCTGTTTGGGGCTGAGAATAAAAAAAAAACTTGTTTATTGCCCTTTTGTTCTGGTAGTATTTAAGGGAAAGTTACAAATCAGTCATTGGGATTCTGTAGTCAGAAAACCCCACACTGCACATGTGAGAGAAAAAAAATTTAATTGGCATGATACAATTTTACCTGACTAAAAATAAAATGTTATATTTGATTTATTCTGAACTCTCCTGAAATCATTAGGACTAGTAAACTGTGAGGAGGCTTTTATTTCCTGCAAATCTACGACCAGCATAAGTCAAACTGAAGGCTCATGAATGATAGGAGCAGTAGGCACGTCATCGGAGACCTTCTGATTTCTGTCTATCACTGATGTTAGCAAGTTGTACGGGAAAGGATTACTTTTTGTAATAAGCAAGCAGTATGTGGCAGGCAAAACAGGTATTAGTCTACCTACACCCCCTGACAAGCATCAGACTGGCGAGTTTGTGATCGTAAGATCCTC
The DNA here is from genome assembly GCA_018155175.1 of Sinocyclocheilus anophthalmus. Taxonomy (NCBI): domain Eukaryota; kingdom Metazoa; phylum Chordata; class Actinopteri; order Cypriniformes; family Cyprinidae; genus Sinocyclocheilus; species Sinocyclocheilus anophthalmus. Next base: position 18,588 of record JADLZN010010437.1, read on the forward strand.
GTAAGGCCAACATGAGAATTAAAAGAGAGAGACATTAGGTCCCCAATGAACGGAAAATTTAAAGTAGGCTATAGTGAGTGCGGAAATTATAACACAGAGAACTTTATGATCAGTTTTTAAAATGATCGCAATTTGTATTCAATAAACACTTGAAATTGGAGTCAGATTTAAACGAGAAAGGAGTCAGAATTAAATTAGAAAACAAAGTTTTGATAAATCAAGTGATTTTTTCAGAAGCGCGAGAAAAGACCAAACATTAAACCTTCAACCACGCCGCTGGACTCCGCTTTTTGGGCTGGCGGGTGAATTCTTACATAATTGAATATTTCTATGCAATGCAATGTGGCTTTTTTGTCGAATTTAATTGAAATTGAAAACGTGTCAATATTCATCATCTGTATACAGTAGGTGAATGAGGAAGTCGTTTTTGTATTGCTTTGACACTGAACTCATTCACTGTGACTCTCTAGCGCAGTAATACACAGCAGTGTCTTCACTCTTGAGGCTGTTCATCTGTAGGTACAGTTGACTGCTGGAATCATCTCTAGACACTGTGAACCTGCCCTGAACTGACTGGGAATAGTAGATTGGAGAACTAGCTGTGCTGATGTATGCAATCCACTCCAGTCCTTTTCCAGGGCTCTGTCTGATCCAGCTCAGATAGAGATTTCTGAAAGTAAATCCAGTTATTGTACATGTAAGTTTGTGAGATTCTCCTGGTTTTTTAACCACTGCTTCAGACTGAGTGAATGTCTGACATTCAATACCTGTGGAGAGAAAAACAAAACAATATTACATGTAATGAAGTATAATGTTACATTTTTGCACCATTGTTGTTTATGTAGTGACTTACATGGTAAGACTGTCAGAATTACAAATATAAAAAAAACTTTTTTAACATGGTGTTTGTTAAGTTTAAACCAGAAAGATAGCCTTTGTTTCCAGAGTTCAGATGTCAGTTCAGATCACAAAGATGCACCGTCACATTTAAAGAAGTAAGCTGATTTGCATATTCAAATCAGAGAACTGATGATATAAAATGCTGACACATATTTGGTCCAGATTAATATTTTTGTGGTTAATGTCTGGTCTATATAAACAGACCATTATTTTTCTATTGTTAGAAGATCAAATTCAAATATGAATATCATAAAATATAAAATTAATGTCTTCACTATCCAGTTTTGAATAGCATAACCTGGAAAGTGTTTAAAACCACTGAAAATCAATTTTGAAAATTCAGCATAGGCCTACAACAGTATAAATTTAAGTGATAGATTACTCCCATCTGTTGGTGTTTAAGCAGGCAGCTCACATCTCTTATAGACCTCCTGGACTCAGTTCACACAGACAGAATAAGCACTTCAGTTTATTTACTGACACAGATCTGATGATGAAACCCTCAATGCTGCTCAAACAGTGCTGAAAACTACTATACCTCTTCTGAGACAACAGCAAAACAGGGTCAAAACAAGCTCTATCAAAACACACTTTTATTGACCTACAGACTTTCTAACCTTATGGGAACCAATGTGATGCAAAATATAGTGGATTTTATTGACTTTCTATTTAAACAGTTTCCGATTATTGTGCTTATTTTAGCTAATTATTATGTTTTTTACTAGGTAACCTGTTTTTCCAACTGATTAGTTGCATGTTAAATTTTGCACATTAACATCATCAAATGAATGTCAGCTGTTAATGATGAACATCAGTGAATATCAGTTGTGAATATGTGATAAATACTGTAATGTCAATAGTATTTTGTACAGGGAGGCTGTTGGCGTCTGTCACTGTGTTTATCTGGCACAATAATACACAGCTGTGTCTTCAGCTTGCATATTCTTTCCTTGCAGTGTTATTGTGTTACTGGAAGTGTCTCTGGTGATACTGAACTTGCTTTTCAGCGAGTCCTTGTAGGCTACGCTTCCATCACTCCAGATCAATCCAATCCACTCCAGAGCTTTTCCTGCAGGCTGACGAATCCAGGCTGTAGCATAGCTTGTAACTGAATAGGAGACTTTACAGTTGATAGTGAGAGTGGCATCAGGATGGATAGTCAGAGACTCAGGCTGAGTGAGTTCATATGAATCAATACCTGTATCAAATCAAATAATACCAGTTAATATTAGCAACAAAATGATGTATCACACAGAAAGCAGACTAAACTTACAGGATATCACTGCCAGAAGCAGCACTAAAGATGAAGAGATCATGGTTTGTTTCACAGCACAGTTTGAATGAACTGAAGCGATTCTTCACTCTCTCTAGTGATCAGATGAATGTGAAAACTGACTCATGCCTGCTGTTTAAATATGCAACAGGAGATTTACATAAACAGAGCTACAGATTAAATCTACATGCTACAAAAATATTAATGTTTGGGTTAATATTATTTATTGCTCTCATTAGAGACTTTGACATGTTTTAGATTTTTTTTCTCTCTCATGGACATCAATTGATTTTACACCATTTTCTTCTCCATCTTTTCTAATTCATTTTGAGTCCTTTGAGAACTTGTGCACTGAAAAATGCTGAAAAAAATCTCTTGAAATATGGTAAGATTCATATGCACTTTTATATTCATATGTATGAGGATTTTTATTTATTTTTTTACTTTTTATTCAAGATGTTTTAGAGAAGAACTGCTTGTGGTTATCACTGTGTTCACTCTTGTGCATCATAAGACACTGTTGTGTCCTTCATCATCACATTCTGTCCTTATAGAGTTATTTTGCTCCCGTAATAGTCTCTGGCAACTTAAAAGTCAGATTTTTAGTTTGTCACTGTAACGTGTGTAACCACTACCAAACATCTACACATGAAAAGACACAAATTGTGTTAAAGGAATCAGATATACCTTTGTGCTGTTTAATGTATGAGCTTTTATAGTGAACTTCACTGCATACTGCATGAACTTCACTGAATACTGTACCATCTCCAGCGATTGTATATCATTTCATTAGTTTGCATTTCATAGATTGTTTTTTATTCTCTGCTGCCAACTGTTGACTTCTAGTAACAAGAGATAAAACAGCCAGTGTGGTTTTTGTTCAGCCGTGCAAGACCTTTGTGTCACTGTGCTTGCTTTGCACAGTAATACACAGCTGAGTCTTCTGCTGTCAGGCCTGATAGTTTCAGATACACCATACTCTTTGAATTATCTCTGGTGATTTCAGTTTGACTTTGAGGAGGAGTCAGAGTAGTCATTGCCCCTGCTGTCACTATTAACACGTCCCACCCACACAAGTGGTTTTCCAGCTTGTTGTCTGATTCAGTGCATAACACTGCAGTCAAAGCTGAACCCGGATCCTCTACAGGACAGAGTCAGAGTTTCTCCAGGCTTTTTCTGAACTGTGCTTTCAGTGGACGCCATACTTTTGACATTTTATGCCTAAAAAGAAGATTGAAAAGATTGGTTTAATTTGGAATCTGTTTACCCTAGATCTGATAATAGATGTGTCAAAACTCATGTTGTAGGCTGAATGAGAGCAGCAGTAAGCAGAGTGCATTCTTCATCTTGAAAGTGGTGATGTAACACTTCAGATCCAATCAGCAGCACATAAATACTAAACAGACGTTCAGGGTTGTTTTGTTTTGCATTGGGAGGGTCACTTTCCCGACACTAAAAATTTCATGAGTCTATACAGATTTTCTTTTTAAAGGGGTTATGAACTCAGAAATCACTGTTTATGGGTTCTGTTGTCTTTAGTCATGTTATGCCAGTTGCATATGGTGTAGACACGGGGTAAAATTAAGAAAGAGCTCCAGATCACATCAGTGAAACACTGTTGTTGTTTGTTTGTTGGCTTTACTGCAAATTCGTTTTTTTAAACAAGTATCCTTAGTTTACAAGATACAACCGATATAGTCTATGGGGAGTGAATATGTTTAGGGCTTTTTTATAAACCGGTATTTGGTCCTCAAAGATATAAACAACAAAAAATTCAGGAGTCACTGAATTAATTGATTTGATTTGATGGTTAAGTTCATGAGGAGGAAACCAACCACTGTCTATTGAAGGTCAAATGTCTCATGAGGTATTGCTTAAAAGTAATCAAATTATTAGAGCAATCAGTCATCATGTATAATATCCTAGAATGTATTTACATCAAATAATTACAGAAGACACAGTATGCTACATGATCAGATGTCCTTCAGTGTACAGAAACAAAGTAGAGGCTGTTTGCAGGAATGTTGTGGTTTATGTATTTATTATTCATTATTGGTAGACCTATGTTGGTTCCCTCAGGTGGAAAAACCCACTATCAGCAATAGGAAAGACCTCGAGTCAGTTTTGTGGAATTAAACCTGGGTGTGACCAATGATTAATTTAAAGTAAATGTAATCATACAAGCCTCGATTGTATGTAATCATATATAACTACCAGCCCTACTTTTGTATATGGCTTTGTGGCTGCAGTTAATAAAAGGACAGCAAGATTTTATCACGCAGTGAAAGTAGTTCACACAGTTTTCACACCACAAAGGGCGAGTTAATGGAAACTGACAGAACACATTTAGGATAATATAAGATAACAGAACATGCAGTAACACACACAAAAGAAGCAGCAAGCGTATGAATGACTCCTTGCTGATTAATTTGTGTGAACATAATGCAACATCAACCCATATATGAGATTCCCTCTCAGGATTCTGTCAGGGAAACTGTGGCAGTTGAAATGAACAATTTCTCAGAGTCAGATAATGGAGGGGTTTCACCTGAAGTCGTCTATGTGAGGGTAAAATTGAAAGGAAAAGACTGCATGTGCTGCTCTGTGTTTAACATCATGTTTTGCAACTGCTTGTTTCTGGGTTTTGCTGCATTGATTTGTTCGTTAAAGGTAAGTGAGATAGCTGCATGTTTCTTTCTAGAACAACATGTTAGTCTTTACTCAAAATTACTCAGATTTACCAAGTTTTCCTCTATTGTTTTAAAGGCGAGAAGCAAGATGAATGACGGAGACATGGTGAAGGCTCAGAAGTACAGCCGACGTGCATGTAATGGTGTGTAGAGCGCACCAAGCAGAGGCAAGCAGGGCCTCGTGTGATTGTGACCAGTGTGGCTCCTAAATCGCGTGTTGGCAGTACACTCGAGTAAAAAATAAAAAGGGTGCTGTCACATTAGGTTCTTTCAAGCTGATTGGTCTATAGAGAAGTTAACCAAGTTTTGGTTCCAACAAAGAAGCACCATTCAGTCAAGGTATCTCTTAAAGAACCATCTCTATTGCGTAGCTCTTTGGGAATCCTAAGAACCTAGATATCGTGCCTTTTTGTGAAACAGCAGACAAAGGTTCTTCAGAGTGTTGAAGGTCTTTGATGAGATACTATTGAGACAAAAGTCTTTCTATGGCATTCGTGAGGTTTTGTCTTGAGCAGCACCAATGCTATTTGTAAGAGTGTTAGTCTGGTGTTATACTTCATAGAGTTTACCTGGGGCGTTCATCAGCCATAGTTCCGCGACACGTCTTTTTCACTCTTTTGACTGTCTTTTGACACTGACACGACATGAAAAATCAAAATACACCAAAATTATTGATGATCGGAACGTAGAAAAAACACCATCGTATCGCATATGAAGAAACATTTAATAGAATTTATCGCCTGAGCGAGGAGAACCCACTGAAGTCAGGCTGGAGATGATGGAACGGGTGAAGACAGAAATACAGTGATACTGTGAGGTGAAAATGATTCATCTCAGTGTATTGAAATGTCATATAATATCAGGTTTGTTGCATTAGTCAAGAAATTTGGATAGAACTCCTTTTCAGTAATCAGGTTTCCCAGCAACCATATTTGTTCTGCGTATCACTTGGGAGAAGTCACAAGGGAGATAAGCAAGTTCTGATCGTATGTTATTATATTTATGTTGAATGATCATGTCAGCTTTAAACAGAATGCTATTTTAGTGGTTTAATATCGTGCTTTGTGAAATTACAGAAATGGAAACTAAGGTCTTCTGGAATGAATTAATTTCATGCATATTCACTTATTTTTTTAGATGCAATAACGAAACGCAGGTGTTTCCTGAGGGTCACACATCAGTAAATATGTCTCTTTTTTTGTAGACACTCCCTTGTCTCCATATATGTCTGTTGCTTCAATAATAGTATAGTTTTTAATGTTTTTATTAGTCTTGCTAATAAATTACTTTGGTAAGACATAGAATAAGAATGGGAATGGATCAACAATTAAACAATTAAATCATGACCTTATCAGCAATTATATATATTCTGCGGTATCGATTTTTTTGACTGAAATTATATTACAGCAACCAAAGACTTCAAAGATGGCTTTTTGTCTGATGCTGTTTCACCCAATGCCTAACTTTACAAGACCTGACACTTGACATTGTTTTTTTTTTTCCTGAAATCCTTTCAGTCAGAGGTGCAATGCTGTTTAGTCCAATGGATGAAGCCTTTTAGTCTGAGGTACAATGCCTCTTTGTCATATAACTGAGGTCTGAGGATGTCCTAAATTGTGCACAGTGTCACTGTCTTGTGAAATGTGCCAAGAATACACTTGTAACACAATTACTGTATCAGGAGGCAGGATTATGTCAGTGTAATGAATTTGTGGGCAGCAAATGGAGAAGACTTATTTTAACTTTTTGCTAGCAGATTTTAGAAGGTTAGAACAGAGAGGCAATAGTTTTGCCTTATAATACATAGGCCTATAATACTATTTTAGAACAAGAAAGCATTGTGGTTAATTTTATGCAAAATAAAACATGTTAAATCTTTACTTTAACCATCATTTTTGTGAACATTGAATATAACTGAAACTCAAAGAAATACTGTAGATTTTAATGCAAAGCTGTGTATTTGTGTGCCGAGTGCTAGTGTGGTTTTTGAACAAGGCAGTAGCTGCTCTGTGTCACTGTGACTCTCTGGCGCAGTAATACACAGCTGTGTCCTCAGTCTGCATATTCTGTCCTTTCAGAGTCACTGTGTTGCTGGAAGACTCTCTTGTAACTTGAAATCTACTTTTAAGTTTATCACTGTAATATGTGTTACCGCTACCACATATCTCTCCAACCCATTCCAGAGCTTTTCCTGCAGGCTGCTGTATCCAGTGAGTACAGTAGCTGCTGTCAGATTTTACAGGACAGAGTCAACCAGGCTTTAAGACCATAGAATCAGTCTGGGTCAGTTCAACACAGTGGACACCTGAGAGGGAAAATATGGCCAGCCATGTTAGAGATACGGCAACATTATGTATAGCCAAGAGTATTTTCATTCTGAAGTATCTATATAGAGGCTATAAAGACTTACGAGAAGCAGCTGCCAGCAGCAGCAACAACCAGAGAGATGAAGAGATCATGGTTTGAGGCGAGTGAGAACAAGCTGCTTCTTTTCATCTTAAAACTCAAATAACAAGGAGTAGGAGGAGGAATATTTGCATAATTCATTACATCCAATTACTATCATGATGCTTAAGCAATATTTTATGTACAGCAAAATGTAAATGTTGAATATTTATTAGTTTCTTTATTTTTATTAGTTTGTTTTATTTATTTTGGTGTAAATTATATTATATTATGCATTTACTTAAATTTATTAGGCTTGCCTTGAAGTTTGTTTTTGTTTTTGACCAGCTGAATTAATGTCTAGAAATTTTTGATGAGCTTCAAACAATTTCTGTGCATCTGTATAAGTCAGAATGAGGAAAATCATCAAAACTTGATGAAAAACTTTAATTTGTGATATGATGATGGTGTTTTTATACAGGGAGGCTGTTGGCGTCTGTCACTGTGTTTCTTTGGCACAATAATACACAGCTGTGTCTTCAGCTTGCATATTCTTTCCTTGCAGTGTTATTGTGTTACTGGAAGTGTCTCTGGTGATACTGAACTTGCTTTTCAGCGAGTCCTTGTAGTATAAGTCTCCATCACTCCAGATGACTCCAATCCACTCCAGAGCTTTTCCTGCAGGCTGACGAATCCAGCCTGTAGCATGAGACTTTACAGTTGATAGTGAGATTAAATATGCAACAGGAGATTTACATAATCATACAGAGCTGTTAACGAACTTTACGTGCATAACCCTGTCCTGAACATTATTTTAATAGGCTATATAAAGTTCAATGCCATAAATGTTTTAATAAGAGCAATGCATTATATTTTTGTCTCTTCTAGGTGTTCAACTGGTGTTCAAAAAACTCTCAATGTTAGTAATGTTGATAAAAGAGCCCTGATATAATAATAATAATAAAATGAAGAGAAAAAAAAGCAGTTCCGTTCATTTACATCAGAGTATAGAGTACAGTTCACTTTACATGATAGTTTTAACTTGGTAGTGTAAATTTACAGTTACATTGTCTTAAAACTGTTTACATTTTTTACTCATTGACTCTATCCATGTAAATAATGACTTAATTAAATTCTAACCAAAAAGCCTTGTTTAAATGTTATTTTTTTCTTTGCTCTACAAACGTCAAATTATTTATATCACATATTATTTATATAGGCCTATAAACAATTATTTTACTATTTTACTTTTTTTGACACAGTAGTTTTTGTCATTCTCATCTGTATAGGTATTTTTATTTCTAAATGTTATTGTTTTTTTTCCCCCCCCCCCCCCCTAACAACTTGTTTGTTTAGTTTTTTTTTTTTTTTTTAATTTTTTTTGTTTTTTTTTGTTGTGTTTTTTAAAGTAAACAAAATCAAAAGGGTTTTTAAAAAATTAACATGAAAAAAATGGAAATGTTGACTTAACACTAGCTGAAATAAAGTTTATCTTTTTCTATTTCCTTTTTAAATGTTGGTTAAAATGTATTTGTTTCAGTAATATGCTTTTTTCTCTCGTCTTCTCTCTCTTGGCTGTGTCTAGTTGCTGTATAACCCTCATTCTGAAAATATGGATCTGTTGGACCTATACATCAGAAAGACTATAAATATAATTCACCTATGCACTCTAAAAAATGCTGGGTTATTTCAACCCAACTTTGAGTCAAATTTGGACTAACCCAACTCTTGGGTTAAAAATTTAATGTAAAAATTTAACCCAACAGTTGGGTTAGTCCCCATATTTGACCCAACGTTGGTTGAAACAACCCCCCCCCACCCCCATGTTTTTTTTTTTTTGTTGTTTTTTTTTTTTTTTTTTTTAGGGGTGTTGTTGTTGGGTTTTTTTCGCGGGAAATAAAAATGTTTTTTTTTTTTTTCATATGTGTCCGAGTCCCAACAAAAAAAAATATCCCTTTAAAACAAAAAAACCCCCCCCCCCTAAACAAACATCTGGCCCCCCCCCCCCCCCCCCCCCCCCTTTACAAAAATTTTTTTTTAGATAAGCCGCCCCCCCCCCCTACTTTTTGTTTTTTTTTTTTTTTTTTCAATCTGGCAGAGAGTGCCCTCTATTGTAATATCAGCATATCTCATCAAAGATGAATAACTTTTGACTTTAACTTTCACTTTATAACTGTGACTATACATAGCAAACAGTTACAGGTAATCTAAAAGTGTCCTTCATGTGGTAAAGTCTAATGAATTGGTTGTATTCAAGTCAAAAAATGTTAGGTTACACCAATAAAGTAAGGTCTGCAGGTCATTTCTCAGACGTTTGTTGGTCTGTAAAACACTGATGTAGGTAAAAGTCTTTTTTGTATTCCTACAGTATGTATGGGGATTTTTTATTGCTTGTTTCATTCGAGATGTTTTTGAACTGCTTGTGTTTTGTATCACTGTGTGCTCTCTCTCTCTGGCACAGTAATACACAGCTGTGTCCTCAGTCTGCATATTCTGGCCTTGCAGAGTCACTGTGTTGCTGGAAGACTCTCTGGTAACTTGAAATCTACTTTTCACTTTATCACTTTAATATGTGTTACCATCACCACATACAGTGGTGTGAAAAGGTTTTTTACCCCTTCGCTGTTTTTTTTAATTTTTTTGATATTTGTCACACTTAAGATTCGATCATCAAAGAAAAAAAAAAAAAAAAAAAAAAAACACCATTAATATTACACAGAAATTGCAAGTAAATACAAAATGCAGTTTTGAAATGATGATTCCATTTAAGGGAAAAAAGCTGTCCAAACCTATGTGGCCCTACGTGAAAAATTAATTGCCCCCTCCTGTTAAATCATGAAAGAACTGCAATTAACCACATTATTTTAGAAAGCGGAGTTAAATTTCACTAGCCACACCCAGGCCTGATTACTGCCAGACCTGTTGAATCAAGAAATCACTTAAATAGAACCTGTCTGACAAAGTGGAGCATGCTTAAAGAGCAACACATTATGCCACGATCTAACGAAATTCAAGAACAGATGAGAATCAAACAGTTGAACCCATGTTTTAAAAAAAAACAAAAAAAAAAAAAAAAAATCCAAAGGGTTTTTTGTTCCCCCCCCCCGCCCCCCCCCCCCCCCCCTGGAAAAGGGGAAAACAATTAAAGAAATTAAACAGCCCCCCCCCCCCCCCCATGTTCTACGGGCTTTGGACTCCAGCGCCCATGGTCAGAGCCATTATCCACAAATGGAGGAAACTTGGAACAGTGGTGAACCTTCCCAGGAGTTGCCGGCCTACCAAAATTACTCCAAGAGTGCAACGATGACTCATCCAGGAGGTCGTAAAAGAACCCAGAACAACATTTAAAGAACTGCAGGCCTCACTTTCCTTAGTTAAGGTCAGTGTTCATGATTCAATAAGAAAGAGACTGGGCAAAAACTGCATCCATGTGAGTGTTCCCAGGCAAAAGCCACTGCTGACCAAAAAGAACACAAAGGCTCGTTTCACATTTGCCAAAAAATATCTTGATTACCCCCAAGACTTTTGGCAAATATTCTGTGAACTGTTGAGACAAAAGTTGAAGTTTTTGGAAGGTGTGTGTCCCGTTAATCTGGCGTAAAACCAACACAGCATTACATAAAAAGAACATCATACCAACAGTCAAACATTGTGTGATGGTAGTGTGATGGTCTGGGGCTGCTTTGCAGCTTCAAGACCTGGACGACTTGCCATAATTGACGGAACCATGAATTCTGACCTCTATCAGAAAGTCCTGAAAAGGGGGAAGAAAAAAAAAATGGTTTTTTCCTGGTTGCCAAATCCAGTTTTTTTTTTTTTTTTTTGGGTGTGGAAAAAAACCCCCCCCCCCTCAAAAAATGCTCAGCCGGCGGCCCCCCCAAACTTGGGGGGGGGTGTTTTATGGGGGCCCGCATCAAGACAATGATCCAAAACACACCAGCAATTCCACCTTTGAATGGCTCAAGAAAAAATAAATTAAGGTTTTGGAGTGGCCAAATCAAGTCCGGACTTAAATCCGATTGAGATGCTTAAACAGTCCCTTCATGCTCGAAAACTCTCCAATGTGGCTGAATTAAAACAATTATGCAAAGAAGAGTTGGCCAAAATTCCTCCACAGCGATGTGAAAGACTCTTTGCCAGTTATCGCAAACACTTGATTGCAGTTGTTGCTGCAAAGCGTGGCACAACCAGTTATTAGATTTAGGGGGCAATTACTTTTTCACGTAGGGCCACGTAGGTTTGGACAGCTTTTTTCCCTTAATAAAATAAATCATCATTTAAAAACTGCATTTTGCATTTACTTGCACTATCTTTGTGTAATATTAAAATTTGTTTGATGATCTGAAACTTTTAAGTGTGACAAATATGCAAAAAATTAAAAAAACAGGAAGGGGCAAAACCTTTTTCACACCACTGTATCTCTCCAACCCATTCCAGGGCTTTTCCTGCAGGCTGCTGTATCCAGTGAGTCCAGTAGCTGCTGTCAGTCACTGAATATCCAGAGATTTTAGTCAGTTCAACACAGTGGACACCTGAGAGGAAAAATATGACCAGACATGGCCATGAAAAATGTTTGCGATATAATTATGTATAACCATAGTATTTTTATTATGAATTATCTATAGACGTTACGATGACTTACGAGAAGCAGCTGCCAGCAGCAGCAACAACCAGAGAGATGAAGAGATCATGGTTTGAGACGTATGAGAACAAGCTGCTTCTTTTCATCCTAATACTCAAATAAAGAGGAGGAGGAGGAATATTTGCATACATTACTGCATATGCAACACAGTAATATGAGTTTGTGTATGAACAGTGCAACACACATGTAATTCAAATAATGGGAAATATGGGCTGATACCTGATCCTTTAGCAGAAGGTGTCTTTCTTTTCTTTGGTCGTTTTTTTTTTTTTTCCCCTTTTTTTTGCTCAGAGTGTACGTTCTGCAGCGCCATCTGTTTGTTGTTGTTTTACATCTCCATTTTCCTCCCTGGCATGTTTTTGTACAGCTCAGTGCTTTTTCTGCATCATTGTGTATTTCTTGCACACTAATATAGAGCTGTATCTTCTGTTGTCAGACCAGAGAGTTTCAGATACACCATGCTGTTTGATTTATCTCTAGTTATCTCTATTCGTCCCTCTACACTTTTAGCATACACTGTTTTACTGGCAACATACCAGATAACCCCCATCCAGATGAATGTTTGTCCTGCTGACTGTTTTGTTTCCCCCCCCCTGGAATTCCCCGTGCCCAAACAAAAAAAATGCCCCCCGTTTAAAAAAAAAAAAAAAAAAAAAAACCCTGTTTTTTCCAAAACAATCCAGATCCAAATCCAGATGAGAGATTCAGAGTTTCTCCGGGCTTTTTGGTGACAGGACTTGAAGGGATGAACTCTAAGCTCTGACCACCTAAATCAAACCCCCTTGAAAAAAAAAAAAAGGGGCAAAAAATTTAAGGAAAAAAACCCCCCTTTTGTGTGTGTGCGTGTGCGTGTGCGTGCACGTGCGCGCGCGTGCGTGTTCAAATTTTTTGGGGGGGATTTTCCACTAGTTTTGTGGCTTTTAAGAATCTGTAAATTACTTTGGCCCTTTCAGTAACACTTATACAATGATTATAAATCCATTACATCAGTTTGTCATCATGACGCTTTGATATTTGTTGAGTGTTCATTTTCTTTATATTGGTTCAAATGATACATTACTTGGTGATAAATGATGCATTTGTTTCATTATAAGGCTTTTTTATGGAATTTTGTTGTGCAAGCTGAATTAATGTCTATAATGTCATTATGACATTTGAAAACCTTTTGTGTTCAGACTGTTAATGATTTAAATATTTTCAATTTGTGATATGATGATGGTGTTTTTGTACAGGGAGGCTGTTGGCGTCTGTCACTGTGTTTATCTGGCACAATAATACACAGCTGTGTCTTCAGCTTGCATATTCTTTCCTTGCAGTGTTATTGTGTTACTGGAAGTGTCTCTGGTGATACTGAACTTGCTTTTCAGCGAGTCCTTGTAGTATAAGTCTCCATTATGCCAGATTACTCCAATCCACTCCAGAGCTTTTCCTGCAGGCTGACGAATCCAGGCTGTAACATAGCTTGTAACTGAATAGGAGACTTTACAGTTGATAGTGAGAGTGGCATCAGGACGGACAGTCAGAGACTCAGGCTGAGTGAGTTCATTTGAATCAATACCTGTATCAAATCAAATAATACCAGTTAATAAAACTGTTAACAAGCTTTTTAGCAACAAAATAATGTATCACACAGAAAGCAGACTAAACTTACAGGATATCACTGCCAGAAGCAGCACTAAAGATGAAGAGATCATGGTTTGTTTCACAGCACAGTTTGAATGAACTGAAGCGATTCTTCACACCCACTAATGATCAGATGAATGTGTAAACTGACTCATACCTGCTGTTTAAATATGCAACAGTAGATTTACATAATCATATGAAGCTACTAATCAAATCTACATGCTACAAAAATATTCATGTTAGGGCTAATATTTATTGCTCTCTTGAAATATGGTATGATTCATATGCACTTTTATATTCCTATGTATGAGGATATTTTTTTTTACTTTTTATTCAAGATGTTTTAGAGAAGAACTGCTTGTGGTTATCACTGTGTTCACTCTCATGCATCGTAAGTCACTGCTGTGTCCTTAATCGTCACATTCTGTCCTTACAGAGTTGTTTTGCTCCCGTAATAGTCTCTGGCGACTTAAAAGTCAGATTTTTAGTTTGTCACTGTAACGTGTAAAACCACTACCACAAATCTACACATCAAAAGACACATCATGTGTTGAGCTTTTAGTGAACTTCACTGTACATGGTCACCAGTGACATCATCTCATTAGGCTGCATTTTATAGATTGTTTTTTATTCTCTGCTGCCTCCTGTTGACTTCTAGTAACAAGAGATAAAACAGCCAGTGTGGTTTTTGTTCAGCTGTACAAACTCTTTGTGTCACTTGCACAATAATACACGGCTGAGTCGTCTGCTGTCAGGCCTGATAGTTTCAGATACACCATACTCTTTGAATTATCTCTGGTGATTTCAGTTCGACTTTTGAAGGATTCAGAGTAGTCATTGCTACTGCGGACAGTCAGAGACTCAGGCTGAGTGAGTTCATATGAATCAATACCTGTTGGAAAAAAATAAGAGAAATACAAAAGTACGGTGGCCGAGAGAGCTCAACACACTGCAACTTAAGAAAACACATGCAAACTGAAAAAAACCACCAGCAAAATTAAGAAAACATCTGGGCCATTCTTCATCGCTTGACCCACGGAAGCGCGCTGCAAATCCTCACAACACAAACAAATAAAGAAACAAGCTGCAAATGCTCACAACACAAACAAATAAAGAAACGCTGCAAAAACAGAAACGCACTGCAAATAAAGAAACGCACTGCAAATCCTCACAACACATGCAAATAAAGAAACTCGCTGCAAATCCTCACAACACATGCAAATGAAGAAACGTGCTGCAAATCCTCACAACACATGCAAATGAAGAAACCTGCAAATCCTCAACACATGCAAATGAAGAAACGCTGCAAATCCTCACAACACATGCAAAAGAAAAAACGCTGCAAATCCTCACAACACATACAAATGAAGAAACGCGCTGCAAATCCTCAACACATGCAAATGAAGAAACGCTGCGAATCCTCACAACACATGCAAATGAAGGAACGCGCTGCAAATCCTCACAACACATGCAAATGAAGAAACGTGCTGCAAATCCTCACAACACATGCAAATGAAGAAACGCGCTGCAAATCCTCACAACACATGCAAATGAAGAAACGTGCTGCAAATCCTCACAACACATGCAAATGAAGAAACTCTGCAAATCCTCACAACACACGCAAAAAAAGAAACGCTGCAAATCCTCACAACACAAGCAAAAGAAGAAACGCTGCAAATCCTCACAACAAATGCAAATGAAGAAACGCTGCAAATCATCACAAAAAACACATGCAAGGAGAAACGCTGCAGTAATCATCCTCACACCACATGCAAAGGAAGAAACCTCAAATCCTCACAAACACATGCAAATGAAGAAACGCTGGTCAAATTCATCCTCACAACACGAGCATTAAGGAAACGGCTGCAATCCTCACAACCATGTCAACATAAGAAACCTGAAAATCCTCACAGCACATGCAAATGAAGAAACGCCTGCAAATCCTCACAACACATGCAAATGAAGAAACGCTGCAAATCCTCACAACACATGCAAATGAAGAAACGCGCTGCAAATCCTCACAACACATGCAAATGAAGAAACGCTGCAAATCCTCACAACACATGCAAATTAAGAAACGCGCTGCAAATCCTCACAACACATGCAAATTAAGAAACGCGCTGCAAATCCTCACAAAACATGCAAATGAAAAAACGCGCTGCAAATCCTCACAACACATGCAAATGAAGAAAGCGCTGCAAATCCTCACAGCACATGCAAATGAAGAAGCGCGCTGCAAATCCTCACAACACATGTAAATGAAGAAACGCGCTGCAAATCCTTACAACACATGCAAATGAAGAAACGCGGTGCAAATCCTCACAACACAAACACATGCAAATTACTAACTTCGCACAAATCCTTCACAGGTACATGCAAATGAAGAAACGCGCTGCAAATACTCACAACACATGCAAAAGAAGAAACGCTCTGCAAATCCTCACAGCACATGCAAATGAAGAAACGTGCTGCAAATCTTCACAACACATGCAAATGAAGAAACTCTGCAAATCCTCACAACACATGAAAAAGAAGAAACGCTGCAAATCCTCACAACAAATGCAAATGAAGAAACGCTGCAAATCATCACAACACATGCAAATGAAGAAACGAGCTGCAAACCCTCACAACACATGCAAATAAAGAAACGCTGCAAATCCTCACAACAAATGCAAATGAAGAAACGCTGCAAATCCTCACACCACACACAAATGAAGAAACGCGCTGCAAATCCTCACAACACGTGCAAATGAAGAAACGCGCTGCAAATTCTCACAACACATGCAAATGAAGAAACCTGCAAATCCTCACAACACATGCAAATGCAGAAACGCTGCAAATCCTCACAACACAAGCAAAAGAAGAAACGCGCTGCAAATCCACACAACACACGCAAATGTTTTCAAGGGGACCCAAAAACAGTGACAGGACCCGTCTGGGATTGGTTGTTGTGCAGTCTTTTTTTGTTTTTTTTCCTTTTTTTTTTTGTTTGAGTTACTGCTGTGATTCCTTATTTTTTTATTTTTTATTTTTTTTATTGAAGATATAACATTCCCAGGGGATACAGTCATAGCGATAAATTACATACACAACCAGAATACAAAAAAATAAATATATAAAGAATAATAAAAATTAAATATAAACAGAACAAAAACAAATAAATAAAAGTTAAATCTCTGTTCTTTTTTTAAATAAATAAATTCCATAAAAAATTTTAAAACGAAAATAAAAAAAATAACTTAAATGGAAAATTACACATAAAATGTCAACTTCAAAGAATACACAGGAGGTAACCCTTACATCAAAGTCAATATTTTTTCATCAACACAGTAGTTTTAACAGCTTTCTTATTAAGTGATGAGCAGAGAGATCAATAAAATAATTTCAAATCAATACAAAAAGTCCTAAAATAAAATGGGCGCAACAGTTGTGAGGTGGCTATTGGTCAGTGGAGTTGTCGGTGAACTGAAAGGTGATTTTTTATTTTTATTTTAACACCCTGATTGCATGATTCCTTTGTTTTTTAGATATTATTAGCCTAAATAATATGACGAATTACACGAGTAACTGTGAAACGTTATATAAGATGGCTAACTTAATTAAATATTCTCAAAGAAAGGACAATGGAATACAAATACAATGTGCAAACTTCAGTCAACTTGTTTTTGTTTTTCAGATCAAAATGTATTGCCCTTTCTGTGGTGTCCAATGGCTGACTTTGCCAAGATTGTGCAGTTCATGTGGGCGAGATGTAAGCTTTGTCGTAGAGAATGCCCCTAGAACGGCGGGTGATGACCAGGTGTCATCAAACAAAACAAAAACAAGTTGACTGAAGTTTGCACGTTGTATTTGTATTCCATTGTCCTTTCTTTCATTAGCCTATACTAAAAGGCCCTGATTAAATAATAATTTTCAATATCATTCTTACTGTCAATTTGCAATTTATTTTGACCTGGTTTTAACAATTAATGAAGCATTGCGGATTTCATTAACCTTGAAATTATATTTAGTTGAGAATATTTAATTAAGTTAGCCATCTTATATAACGTTTCACAGTTACTCGTGTAATTCGTCAGATTATTTAGGCTAATAATATCTAAAAGACAAAGGAATCATGCAATCAGGGTGTTAAAATAAACAAAAAAAAACTCACCTTTCAGTTCACCGACAACTCCACTGACCAATAGCCACTGCACAAATTGTATGCCCAATTTTAGGATTTATTGTATTGATTTTAAATTATTTTATGAATCTCTCTGCTCATCACTTAATATGAAAGCTGTTAAAACTACTGTATTGATGGGAAAAAAAATTGACTGTGATGTAAGGGTTACCTCCTGTGTATTCTTTGAAGTTGACATTTTATGTGTAATTTTCCATTTAAGTTATTTTTTATTTTAATTTATTTATGATTTATTTATTAAAAAAAGAAAAGATGTTTAACTTTTTATTTATTTGTTTTTGTTCTGTTTATATTTCATTTTTGTATTTATTGTTTTGTATTCTGGGTGTTTGTATTTTATTGCTATGACTGTATCCCTTGTGAATGTTATATCTTCAATAAAAAAATAATAAATAAAAAATAAGGAATCACTAGCAGAAACTCAAAAAAAAAAAAAAAAAAAAAAAAAAAGCCACTGCACAAAAAAAATCCCAGCCGGGTCCGTCACTTTTTTTGGGTCCCCTTGAAACATTTCCATTGTGGTTTGTGCTACTTGCGACACTTTTTCATTTGCATGTGTTGTGAGAGTTGCAGGCGTTTCTTCTTGTGCATGTGTTGTGAGGATTTGCAGCAGGTTTCTTCATTTGCATGTGTTGTGAGGATTTGCAGGTTTCTTCATTTGCATGTGTTGTGAGGATTTGCAGGTTTCTTCATTTGCATGTGTTGTGAGAATTTGCAGCTCTTTCTGTATTTGGTTGTGTTGTGAGAATCTGCAGCGCGTGTGTTGTCAAATTGATTAAGATGTTGTCTTAATTTGCTGGTGTTTTTTCTATTTGCATGTGTTTTTTTTTTTTCATTTGCAGTGCTTTGAGCTCTCTCGGCCACCGTACAAAAGCACCTTCAGATCAGTGATTATTAACAATGCAAGAAAATTGTATTCTAAAAATTGATGTTCCGAAAAATATCTCACAGTTTACACTTGCCAGAAGCAAGACTAAAACTGCAGAGAGCATGGTGTAGTTTTCAGGACAGATTGCAGGAGCAGTTCGACCCTCCCTCTAGTGATCAGATAAAATGTTGTATGCCCACTGGTTAAATAAGAAACCAAAAATGTACATAATCATATGCATCAGCTGTTGTTTTTTCCTTTAGTTGGATGCCAATGATGCCAAACCCATAATTAATGAACAAAATTCAGTAGGCTGGCAACATTTTAAAGGTTTCCTCTTAAAAAGAAAAATGTTTCACTATAAAGAGCCTTTTGTGGAACGGAAAGGTTCCATGGATGTTAAAGGTTCTAAANCCATCATCACCATAACTGTTGTTTCTGTTGTCACTGTAATTGCTAAGAATGGACCTGGTTATTATAACCATAGATGTCATGTCATTTAAATGTTCAGATCCAGCCATTACAATTAAACATCAGCATCAGAATCAGAATCAGATTTTGCTTTATTCGCCAGGTGTGCGCAAACACAAGGAATTTGTTGTGGTTTTTTAAGGTGACATCAACAGCAAAACTTGTGGCTCTGGCTATATGATGCAATACAACATAGTCTCAGATTTGTATCAATTTTTTCTTTTATTGTAATGGTTGATGATTATTATTAAACATTGCATTCAGCTGTACATCTTTGTATTTTCATTGGATGTTTGTTCACGAGAAGTATACTGACATTTACCCTTTCACACACAGATTATTATATAGTTACAGCTCTTTGAAGCTATGCTACAGTATGAATTTACTTTTGTGTTGAACCAGCACAGGCTTCAGAAGGCCATACAGATTAATCAGCAGCACATCCTGGAAAAAAGTGTCACAGTGTCACTGTGATTCTCTTGCACAGAAATACACAGCTGAGTCCTCTTCTGACAGTCCAGACCGTTTCAGATACATCATGCTTTTCGAATCATCTCTGGTGATTTCAAGCCTCCCCTTAAAGGATTCTGCCTTATGTCCACTTCCAGAACTGTAGCCCAGACCCATCCACACAAGTGGTTTTCCAGCTTGTTGTCTGATTCAGTGCATAACACTGCAGCCAAAGCTGAACCCGGATCCTCTACAGGACTGAGTCAGAGTATCTCCAGGCTTTTTCTGAACTGTGCTTTCAGTGGACTCCATTTTTGATATTGCAGGCCTATAAAGAGAAAGTAGTTGATTTTTTTTAGAATCTATCTATACACACACACACACACTTTATAAACTCACAGTTTAGCTTGAACAAAATTAGTAATAAGGGTATATTCTTCATCTTGTGAGTGTTATATGACTCTACAGCTGTACTCGGCTCAGCAGGATATAAATACTTGCAGCCTATGATAGATTCTTTTGAATATGCATAATGAGGAAATGAAAGATCACTAAGGCTGCGTGTAAACGCGCTTCTGATCAGAATGTTATCCGATCAGAGTGTCCTGGTTCAGAGGTAGGCGAGGACGCCTTGTGATGATTCAGTGTAATGTAAAAGCAACAAAGCCATGTGTCTGCATTCGCAGGTCGACATCACGCAAAACGCCGCTCCCTCTCTCCCGATCTGTTTGACTCGTACATTTATTTTGATTTGAAAAATGTCCAGCGACTGAAAATAGTTTTCAAAAGAAAAACCCACCACTTCAGGTTGACTTTGCACCGCAGACTTATTTAAATATTACGCGGGAAATACAGATCCGATCGGTTATCCTGATCGAGAAGTCAGCTGATGTTGCCAAGTGTACGCGCCGTGTCCTGATTGACTGATTAGCCGATCTGCTTGATCAGATCACGGTGATCGCATGTTAATGCCAAGTGTAAACGCAGCCTGTAGGATTATCTTTTACACTTACCCAGAGGATAACCAGAATCCAATGTTTGAAGTGCTTATAAACATCTATTACATTGATTAGATCTTTCAATGTTTGATTAGTATGAAACATTTATATCTACAGTCTCTATTTAGTTTTTATTCACTTAAATGACCAAGCCTAACATAAACTATAATGTTTGTGAAATTAACTTTATCTCATGACAGATGAGAACTGCAGTTTTACACCACAAGTGTATTTGTACAAACCTGTTTTTGTATCATTTGCACACAGGTTTGTGTCACTGTGCTTGCCTTGCACAGAAATGCACAGCTGAGTCCTCTTCTGTGAGTCCAGACAGTTTCAGATACACCATGTTTTTTGAATTGTCTCTAGTAATTTCTATTCGTCCCTCAAAACTTTTAGCATAGTCTTGTCCTTGTCCATTACTCCAAACACGGCCCATCCACACCAGTGCTTTTCCAGGTTGCTGTCTGACCCAGTGCATGTGGTAGCTTCCGAAAGTAAATCCTGATCCTCTACAGGAAAGACTCAGAGTTTCTCCAGGCTTTACCTCTGCTACAGAAGAAATGGACTCCAAATTCTGACCTTTCACTCCTATTGAAAAATAAAATAGAAATAAGATCATAGCATCAGGAAGAGTGAATATTTACTGTTACAGCTTGAAATGGTGTAAGGTTTCACATTATGACACACACTTGCAAAGGCCAGTAAAAACAGAAGGTAAAGCAGGTTGTTGGGCATCTTTGATTCAGTGAAGTGAACTCATATGAGATCCAGTGGAGAAGGACTGATCACATATATGTACGTCAAATGAAGGGTGGTGACGTCAAACAGATTTAAGACCAAAAGGATGTTTCAAAATATTCAAACAGGCTAAGTTGTTAAATTATATCAATACTGGGAGTATGTGCAGTTAAAATCAAGACGTCTGTTGGAGTTGCTATTGACCTACATTTCTAAAATTCCATTTACATACTAAATATACATTTATATGCATAATAACAACATGATTTCACATGGTATAATTTTATGTACAGTAGCTATTTAAAATGATATATGTTTGGCAACTCCATAAGTGGATAACACTTATTTAAAGAGCATCATTTGGTTTATTATAACACACAATAAATGATATGTAGTTATTTGTTTGTTTGTTTATTTATTTAAGCTTAATAATGTAGACTTATCATTATATTAGTAGACTAGTAGACTTACTTAGTATATCATTTCAAAAGACTACATCTATCTGTCTTTAAATGTAATGCAGTAGATGTTGTTTTATACAAACTTAAACTTTAATCAGATTTGATTTAAATGATTTACTCATTCATCAAATTAACTTATAACATTATAACTATTAAACTACGAAACTACTATTAACTATGAAAATACAAACATTTATAACTACTTATAGGCAGTAAATGTTTTCTTAAGAGATGTTGTGTTCAGTGAGTAGAACAGCTGCTCCTCAGCAGGCACTGAAGTAACAGACACTAGCAAGTACAGACTACTAGCATTATTGTTGTAAAAGAGATTTTTTTTCATAGTCATGAGCTTCATAAGAATAAATCAGTAAATAAACAATACAATGATGACAGTATCAGTAATAATATCTAGACTTTCTGAAAGATTCTAAAACCATAAAAATAGACTTCACTATCATGAAATAATGAAAAATAATTATAATTTATAACTGGAAAGCAATATGGTACGTTTTTAATAAAGAATGTACACTAATGTTTGAGTCATTTTTATGAATATTTAATGAGTATTTATTTGTATTTAATCTGCATCTGAAACTGAATCAGTAATTAGAAGTAGCTTAGTGATGATTCTTAGCATAAAGCTGTGTATTTGTGTGCCGAGTGCTAGTGTGGTTTTTGAACAAGGTAGTAGCTGCTCTGTGTCACTGTGGCTCTCTCTCTCTGGCACAGTAATACACAGCTGTGTCCTCAGTCTGCATATTCTGTCCTTTCAGAGTCACTGTGCTGCTGGAAGACTCTCTGGTAACTTGAAATCTACTTTTCAGTTTATCACTTTAATATGTGTTACCATCACCACATAATGCATCCAACCTTTCCAAGCGTTTTCCTGCAGGCTGCCAAAGTAATGAATGATTGCAGTAGCTGCTGTCAGTCCTGAATATCCAGAGATTTTACAGGACAGAGTCAAAACCTGACCAGGACTTAAGACCATAGAATCAGTCTGAGTCAATTCAACACAGTGGACACCTGAGGAGAAAAATATGACCAGACATGTTAGATATAGGACAACATTATATATAACCATGAGTGTTTTTAATATGAAGTATCTCTAAAGAAGCTATAAAGACTTACGAGAAGCAGCTGCCAGCAGCAGCAACAACCAGAGAGATGAAGAGATCATGGTTTGAGACGAGTGAGAACAAGCTGCTTCTTTTCATTTTAATACTCAAATAAAGAGGAGGAGGGACACTATTTGCATACAATACTGCATATGCAACCCAGTAAATGAGTATCTTTTTTTTTATTTTTTTTATTTCAGAAGACAGCGTTGACAGAGCTGGATCTGTGACTAAACATATTTAATTCAACTTGATATTTGTTTTTTTCTTATATATTCACTTAAGGTCATTCATGGCATATGTATCAGCAATCATGGCATTTAAATAGCTTATATTCTAGGTAAATATAGGTAAATATGGGCCAGTATATCATCCATTAGGATAAGATGTCTTTGGTCTGTTTCTTTGGCTCAGAGTTGTACTGTGCTGCAGCGCCATCTGTTGTTGTTGTTGTTGCTGTTTTAATCTCATTTTCCTCCCTGGCATGTTTTTGTACAGCTCAGTGCCTTTTCTGCATCATTGTGTATTTCTTGCACACTAATATGTGAGCTGTAACTTCTGTTGTCAGACCAGAGAGTTTCAGATACACCATGCTGTTTGAATTATCTCTAGTGATCTCTATTCGTCCCTCTACACTTTCAGCATACACTGTTTTACTGGCGTCATACCAGATAACCCCCATCCAGATGAATGTTTGTCCTGCTGACTGTCTGATCCAGTGCATGCCGTACTGTCCAAAATCAAATCCAGATCCTTTACATGAGAGATTCAAAGTTTCTCCAGGCTTTTTGTTGACAGGACTTGATGGGATGGACTCCAGGCTCTGACCGTTAACACCTAAAACAATAAATTATAATGGCCTGTCAGCATTATCATATACAGTACATCTATTAATCTATTAATGAAATCTGAAGCCAGAATTAAATATTATTACACAGACAAATAGATTGTCTAAACATACTAGTAAAGCACATCAGGAGAAAAAATAAGAATGAAATGTCTGCCATTTCAAATGATGCAGGATTCAGGAAGGTCAACTGCTACAATGTCATTGAACACTGCTGGTACAAATACTGTATGTAATATCATTTACATTTGGGTGGAGCTTTAAAATTTATAAAATATGCCACTGTTGGTGAGATAAGTATAGAATCTCCTTCTTTCATAATATTAAATTATCATAATATTTTGTTTGTCATTTAATTTCCATTTATATAAAAACATTTTTTTACATGATATCAGTCTGTATTTTTTAATCTCTTCAAACATACTTGAATAAGAATTTCTCCCAAAAAATGAAATCTGTGATACTGTTCTTTGATCTCTGCAGTCATTTCATGTACATTTAATTTTATACATCAGGACATCCCATTATTAGTGGGATTCTTATGAAGACATTTGTGTTTCTGGCTAATGTTCAATAACAAGATGAACCTATAATTCATATCTTCCCACATATTGTAAGAACTAGCAACTACAAGTGTAAAGTACTGCAAAATTGATGATTGTTGAGTTTTTGGGTTCTTTATTTTGGTGCAATTATTTTTAGTGATAGACGGGGGACTTTCAGAACACTTTTTAATTTGTAGATGATATGATGAGTGTTTGTACAGGGAGCTGTTGTCGTCTGTCACTGTGGTTTATCTGCCCATAAATACACAGCTGTGTCTTGCAGCTCGCATATTCTTTTCCTTGCAGTTTATTGTGTTAATGGAAGTGTCTCTGTGATACTGAACTTGCTTTTCAGCGGAGTCCTTGGTAGGTTTACGCTTCCATCACTCCAGATAAATCCAATCCACTCCAGAGCTTTTCCTGCAGGCTGACGAATCCAGCCTGTATGCTCACTTGTAACTGAATAGGAGACTTTACAGTTGATAGTGAGAGTGGCATCAGGACGGACAGTCAGAGACTCAGGCTGAGTGAGATCATATGAATCAATACCTGTATCAAATCAAATAATACCAGTTAATAAAACTGTTAACAAGCTTTTTAGCAACAAAATGATGTATCACACAGAAAGCAGACTGAACTTACAGGATATCACTGCCAGAAGCAGCACTAAAGATGAAGAGATCATGGTTTGTTTCACAGCACAGTTTGAATGAACTGAAGCGATTCTTCACTCCCTCTAGTGATCAGATGAATGTGAAAACTGACTTGTGCCTACTGTTTAAATATGCAACAAGAGATTTACATAATTATATGCATATCACACTGTCCTGAAAATTATTTTAAAAGCTTTTATTGTTTAATTTATTGAGGTAATTATTTACATGGATAATGAGCAGAAATGTAAACAGTTTGCAGACATTGTGACTGTAAGTAATTAAAAAAAAAATGTATTGCTTATATTAAAACATTTATGGCATTAAATTCAGAAATGGGGACTAACTGAAAAAAAAGAATACATTTACTTTTTTCTATTTTATTTTACTTTGGTTAAAATGTATTTTATTTCAAGTAATAATGTGTTTTTATTATTGTTTTAGTTGACTGTAATAACACTGATTCTGAAAGTATGGTTCTTTTGGACCTACATCAGAAATAATAAAATTTAACTATGTTAGTGGCATATTTTAACAGGCATTAATCTTTCAACATCCCTGATCTGCAGAAATCTACTTTTCATCACACAAAGGCATGCAGAGAGTGCCCTCTATTGTAATATCATCAGTATTCTTATCAAAGATGACTTTAATCTTGACTTTATAACCGTTACGGGTAATCTAAAAATGTCCTTCATGTGGTAACTTCTAATAAATTGGTTGCATTCAAGTCAAAAAATATCATTTAATCTGATTAAACCAAACTGATTGTACTATAAGGTTTCATCAACAAAGTAAAGTCTGCGGGTCATTTCTCAGACGTTTGCTGGGCTGTGAAACACTGATGTAAGTAAGAGTCATTTTTGTAGACTATTCCTACAGTATGTATGGGGGACTGTTTATTGCTTGTTTCATTCAAGATGTTTTTGGCAAGAACTGCTTGTGTGTGTATCACTGTGTGCTCTCTCTCTGGTGCAGTAATACACAGCTGTGTCCTCAGTCTGCACATTCTGTCCTTTCAGAGTTACTGTGCTGCTGGAAGACTCTCTGGTAACTTGAAATCTACTTTTCAGTTTATCACTGTAATATGTGTTACCATCACCACATATCTCTCCTACCCATTCCAGAGTTTTTCCTGCAGGCTGCTGTATCCAGTGAGTCCAGTAGCTGCTGTTAGCAGGGCCGCTGCTGGCCAAATGGGTGCCCTAGGATTTTATTGCTGTGCCCCCTCCATCAAATATTATAGAAGTAAAAAAAAAAAAACACTATAGGGGTCAAAATAGAACTTTAATAAAATATAAAAGTAAATAAATAAACTGTATTATTTACAAATTACAATTGTAGCTCAGACAGTTACAGTGACTTTATTAGTTGTCTGATTGATTTTATAGTCTCAAACATTCAGAAATCACACAAAAGAAAATTAAGCAGTTTCACTGCGATAAAACCATGGTTTCTTTTTGTAAGGGCTGTGATGTCCACATGTTTTTTGTTGAAGAAATTATAAAAGCTGTGTCATCTATAGCAAAAATTAAAGATTAAGTGAATATTTGAATTAAATGTTTGGTCAATATTAAACAAGGACTTGATCATCCTGTAAGTGTAAGAAGCAGTTACCAGGCCTTTGGCTCTCTTTGCAGGCATTTGTAATAACATGTAATGTACATAAATTGTTTATTTTGTATTATCCTACATTATGTAACAGTGTTATTCGATGAAACCATATAATTATTAATTAACCAATCATTATGGCCTCATTTGTTTTTAAATAATGCATTTTAAGTCATTTTAAAGGCTAGTGTTGGCTTTGGTCTGTTTTTATAACCACAAAAAAATATTATCTTAATACTTCTTTGTAAATTATTATTTGAAGTAACAAAACCATGGTTAATTTGCGGTTACCATGGCTACAAGAACCATGATTTTTGGTTTTATTAGTGTTAAAACCATGGCTAATTTTCGTAAGGGAACATGGAAACTCTAAAAAAATATTAGGCATTTGTTTGTGGTTAGTAAGACACATGTATAAAATGTATGCAGTGCATGGATAATTGTGCGTGCATCTATTAATCATTTTGAGTCTAATACCATCCCATACGATCACAGCATTTCACAGTTTGCGTGCATAAATCAAACGTAGTTCTGCAAACACATAGAATTAGCGTTGTATTGGAAACAAATACAATTTAATATTGTACAGTTTTAATTACAACCTAGCAACGTTAGAATGTGCATTATAATCTAATATTTCTATGTGATGGAATGCACAATATTCATCACCATATGTGAATGAGGAAGTAGTTTTTGTATTGCTTTGACACTGAACTCATTCACAGTGACTCTCTAGCGCAGTAATACACAGCAGTGTCTTCAGTCTTGAGGCTGTTCATCTGTAGGTACAGTTGACTGCTGGAATCATCTCTGGACACTGTGAACCTGCCCTGAACTGACTGGGAATAGTAGATTGGAGAACTAGATGTGCTGATGTATGCAATCCACTCCAGTCCTTTTCCAGGGCTCTGTCTGATCCAGTGTAAATAGAGATCGCTGAAAGTAAATCCAGTTATTGTACATGTAAGTTTGTGAGACTCTCCTGGTTTTTTAACCACTGCTTCAGACTGAGTGAATGTCTGACATTCAATACCTGTGGAGAGAAAAACAAAACAATATTACATTTAATGAAGTATAATGTTACATTTTTGCACCATTGTTGATTATGTAGTGACTTACATGGTAAAACTGTCAGAATTACAAATATAAAAAAAAATTTGTTTGTTAAGTTTAAACCAGAAAGATAGCCTTTGTTTCTAGAGTTCAGATGTCTGTTCAGATCACAAAGATGCACCGTCACATTTAAAGAAGTAAGCTGATTTGCATATTCAAATCAGAGAACTGATGATATAAAATGCTGACACATATTTGGTCCAGATTAATATTTTTGTGGTTAATGTTTGATCTATATAAACAGACCATTATTTTGCTATTATTAGATATAAATGCCATCTTTGTGTTGCATTACTTTTAATTTTATTTTGTTTAATGGATTTTAATATAATTTTTATTTTATTTTAATAATGAAATTAAATATCAATATTATAAAATATGCAGAAAATATGTCTTTACATACAGTTTTGAATAGTGCAACCTGGAAAGTGTTTAAAACCACTGAAAATCAATTTAGCAAAATTCAGTAGCCTAAAACTATAAATTTAAGTGATAGATTACTGCCATCTGTTGGTGTTTAAGCAGGCAGCTCCTCCAAGCATAGACCTCCAGGACTCAGTTCTCACAGACAGAATAAGCACTTCAGTTTATTGACTGACACAGATCTGATGATGCTCAATGCTGCTCAAACAGTGCTGAAAACTACTATACCTCTTCTGAGGCAACAACAAAACAGCAAAACTTTGTTCTCTTATGGGATGAGAGCAAAATGATGCAAAAATATAATGGATTTTATTGACTTTCTGTTGAAACATAGTTTCTGATTATAGTACTTATTTAGCTAATTATTTTGTTTATTTTATTAGGTAAATGTTGATTTGTTGAACATCAGTGAATATCATTTTAAGGTCAAAATGAGATAAATACTGTAATGTGAATTTGATGATGTTTTTGTACAGGGAGGCTGTTGGCGTCTGTCACTGTGTTTATCTGGCACAATAATACACAGCTGTGTCTTCAGCTTGCATATTCTTTCCTTGCAGTGTTATTGTGTTACTGGAAGTGTCTCTGGTGATACTGAACTTGCTTTTCAGGGAATCCTTGTAGTATAAGCCTCCACTATACCCGATCATTGCAATCCACTCCAGAGCTTTTCCTGCAGGCTGACGAATCCAGGCTGTAACATGGCTTGTAACTGAATAGGAGACTTTACAGTTGATAGTGAGAGTGGCATCAGGACGGACAGTCAGAGACTCAGGCTGAGTGAGTTCATATGAATCAATACCTGTATCAAATCAAATAATACCTGTTAATAAGAGAGCATGATGCTTAAAAACTGTTAACAAGCTTTTTAGCAACAAAATGATGTATCACACAGAAAGCAGACTACACTTACAGGATATCACTGCCAGAAGCAGCACTAAAGATGAAGAGATCATGGTTTGTTTCACAGCACAGTTTGAATGAACTGAAGCGATTCTTCACTCCCTCTAGTGATCAGATGAATGTGAAAACTGACTTGTGCCTGCTGTTTAAATATGCAACAGGAGATTTACATAAACATACAGAGCTACTAATCAAAACTACATGCTACAAAATTATTAATGTTAGGCTTCATATAATTTATTGCTCTCATTAGGGACTTTATGACATGTTTTGTTTAGATTTTTTCTCTACTGGACATGAATCGATTTTACATAATTTTCTATAATAAGACACTGTTGTTTCCTTTATCGTCAGATTCTTTCATTATTCTGTTTTACGGGCTATTTTGCTGCTGTAAGAGTCTCTGGTAACTTAAAGTCTTTAGTTTGTCACTGTAACACATGTGACCTCTACCACAAATCAACATCAAAAGACACACGTTGTGTTAAAGGAGTCAGATATGCCTTTGTGCTCATGTTTGAGCTTTTATAGTGAACTTCACTGCATATTTAACAGCATATTCTCATCAGGCTATATTTTACAGATTTTTTATTCTCTGCTGCCACCTGTTGACTTCTAGTAACAAGAGATAAAACAGCCAGTGTGGTTTTTGTTCAGCCGTACAAACTCTTTGTGTCACAATGAGTCTCTTGCACAATAATACACGGCTGAGTCTTCTGCTGTCAGGCCTGATAGTTTCAGATGCACCATAGCTTTTTAATTATCTCTGGTGATTTCAATTCGTCTGCTGAAAGAGTCTGAGAAGTCATGGCTATTGCCATGACTATGAACATGCCCCAACCTCACAAGTGGTTTTCCAGCTTGTTGTCTGATCCAGTGCATGCTACAGCAGTCAAAGCTGGACCCAGATCCTCTACACGACAGAGTCAGAGTTTCTCCAGGCTTTTTCTGGACTGTGCTTTCAGTGGACGCCATACTTTTGACATTTTGTGCCTAAAAGGAAGATTGAAAAGACTGGTTCAATTTGGAATCTGTTTACCCTAGATCTGATAATAGATGTGTCAAAACTCACGTTGTAGGCTGAATGAGAGCAGCAGTAAGCAGAGTGCATTCTTCATCTTGAAAGTGGTGATGTAACACTTCAGATCCAATCAGCAGCACATAAATACTAAACAGACGTTCAGGGTTGAATGAAGGGTCACAAGGTGCAATCATGGCTGAAGGGCCAAACTATTAAAGAACAATATGACAAACCATTACCAGTGTGAGTGATAAAAATATTTCATTGCTTAAAAGTCTTAATATGCATCTTTACGTTTACCGTTACATGCCTAATACAGAATTCTCTGTAAATAGACACAAATTAATAAAAGTATTTTCTGGATTTTATCTATCTATCTATCTATAATCAATAGATAAATATACACAGGAGAGTGATCTTGAGTGCCTCCTAGTGCGCTGAAACATTAAGCGCATACATCACAATTAGCATTAGAACTGGCACACCGTTGTGGCTTGCGAAATCAAAATGATGGCGCCGTGGGTGGAAACTTAAGGGGTGGTAATATTATAATGAGATCCCTTTGCAACGTCACTAGAGGAGCGAAATCAGATGCGCTCATTTTTTCAGACGCTTGCAGAAAAAGGCTTACCAAAACAAAGTCACGTTTCCTTGGTTGGTAGATGTACCGGGGACCTGATTATAGCACTTAAAACCTGGAAAAGTCAGATTTTCATGATATGTCACCTTTAAAATGCAGGCTAAGTGTCACTAATTAATAAACAAGTATGTGTTCAGCCTCTTACATGTATGCTTCTCATAATTAGTGAATATGCATATAAACAGCCTTTTATTAAACAGTAGGATAATCATGGCTGATAGTAAGACATACAAACAGAAAATAAAACCAAACTGGACACAAACACAGCTGTTACTTCTTGCCCAACTGGTTAATCAAAACAAGGACATAATCAAAGGAAAATTTGGAGTTGGGATAACCTTCAAAACCGAAGGTGATACCTTTATAAAAGGTCGTTATTGTCTAATATTTCTAAAATGTTTACGTTCCATTTTAGGAAAGTTTGTGGCCCGAGTTGCCAAGTCCGCGTATTATACGCGACTTTGGGCTTTTCTTTTTGTAAAGTTGCGTGAAAAAATTCCGGTTTGCGGTTTTTTGGGCTTATTTTAAAAAATATGGTTGCTTGTTAGGAAAACCTGACAAGCAACATTGTTTCTTTTAATTTATGTTCACTGAATTCTCCAATGCATTGATTGACACTCTGGCTGCGTTCGAAACCGCATACTTCCCTACTATATAGTAGGCGAGCAAATAAGTATGTTTGAATCTTAAGTAGGGGAGAGTGGGGTAAGATAAGCCAGTGGGTAAGTAGACCCACCCCCTGTATCTTGTCAACTGTACACTTTTATTGTCATGTGACCATATATTTTGAAACCACCCGTCATTTCTGTTAGACTGTGAAAAGAAGAAACACACGGGAGGAGTGGAAGGCACCCAATTACTTTAAAAACTGTTTTTGGCTTGTCAAAGTAAAATTTTAGCATAGCATATGTAATGGCTGTTACATCAAAGTAAATTTATCCAGGTCTAAAATATTTATGATGCATATAGGTGATTTAGGAACATATAAAACCAAGTCATTTAGCTAAATATTAGCCTGAACTTGTAAACTACAGTAGCTATTTTTTTTTCCAAAATGGCAGCTATGGGGAAAAGTGAACCAAATGCTGTGGGGTAAATTGAGCCAGCATTTTATCTTACCCTACCATAAGGCACTGAAGTTAAGTTAAATCTCTGAAGTATAAACTGGTAGTTTAATGTGATAGTACACAACTGATTTAGTTTATCATATATACGTATTATTATTTGTAGTTTATTTGATAGGGACAGTGTACAAGTGCACCAAATCTATATCTGATAAGAACCAGAAGATGCTTTTCATCACATTATAATCAGATATGTCTTTCCACCTGTAGTCACTAATGGCCTGTTCGACATTGCAGAAAAGCTAGCATGCCAAGAATCTTTTGACTAAAATGTTAATTAGATTCAGTGACATTTATTCCTTCATTCTAATCCAGTTTTTCTTTAATTTTACTCAACAAACTCTCTGTTTAGTCTGTTTTTGGGAAGATTACAACTTTGGTGTTAAACATATTGTTTTAGAAATGCAAACAATTAAAGATTAAAATTTTCATTTGGTTGGTTTTATGTTGTTTACCTTAGCTTTAAGAAAAGAAATAAGACTGGGTTGAAAAAGGAAATTGATTGATTAAAATTAGTTTTACAGAGGTAAATTAATATCGTTCAAATTTTGCATGGGTTTGAATCAGATTCAGTCAGATGGTCATTTTACAACCAGATGGTTCATCTTACTCATTGACTCAGGTCAACTTACCGCCACCCCGGGGCAAACTGAGCCACAGGAACACTTTTTTATAAAAAGCCATATTTTTAGAACCCTTTGTCATAGATACATTCTGATCATTTAAAATGATAGGAAACATCCTGAAGTTACTTTAGATACTTTGATTGTACTACTGCGTCATTTTCCCTTATTTTGAGGACCACATAAGAAACCGTGGCTCTCTTACCCCACTCTCCCTTCATGAAAGTATTCATAAAAGAGTAGGCGAGAATTAGTAGGCTAGTGCACTAATTCTCACGAGATTTGGACGTACGTATACTTAAAGGGGTCATATGATGCTGCTAAAAAGAACATTATTTTGTGTATTTGGTGTAATGAAATGTGTTTATGCGGTTTAAAGTTAAAAAACACATTATTTTCCACATACTGTACATTATTGTTTCTCCTCTATGCCCTGCCTTTTTGAAACGCATCGATTTTTACAAAGCTCATCGGTCTGAAAAAGCGAGGTGTGCTGTGATTGGCCAGCTATCCAGTGCGTTGTGATTGGCCGAATACCTCAAGCGTGTGACGGAAATGTTACGCCCCTCACCTACTGTTGATGCCGTGTCCCGGCCGTAGCGAACGAAACAAAAACATTAAAACCCATTATAAACTAGGCATTTGTTGCATCCAGTGGGGACATAATTACTGATTATAATGACTTATACTGTCTTTTTACGCATTGCGTTGCATTGCATCGCGCCGCGTAAACATAAAACCCTGTCTGCATTTGTGATCAGAGAAATGACAAACAACAAGTGCTACTCTACTGCCCAAAACTCGCGTTTGAATCATCAGTGGCAAATCCTTTAAATGAAAACGTACTTATGTGAGTCAGAACTGCCGGCATTTTAGTCTAACGTTACTCTCCCAGGATCAGTAAACAGTCCTCCATAAAATGTGCTGGAACAGTGTTGTAAATACAACTTAACCACTGATTTCTAGTCGTGTCCTCTTTTGGAAGACCAAACAAAGTAGTTTCGCTTTCACAACGAAAAACACAGCGGCCTAGCGTGAGCGGAAGCCCCGGCTTAGCGTGAGCTGAGGTCGGGCTAGAGTGAGCAGAGAACGGCGCGGCCGGCGGATCCGACGAAGGAGCGGCAAGCACATGTGACGACCCCGGGCTTCGTCCACGGTGAAAGCCGATCCGGCGATCCACAGCACTAAGTTGATGTATTCCCTCAGCGACCAGCACAGATCAGCTCTAGGCATGACGAAGCGGATATCGTCCTCTTTTGGAAGACCAAACAAAGTAGTTTCGCTTTCACAACGAAGCACACAGCGTCTTCACGACATGGCGGCGGCGGCAACAACAAGAATAAAAGTTACGCCTTCTTTCTTTGCGTGAACATTTTGGCGGCGTTATGCAAATCTTCCCACATCGTGACGTAGATATGTGGGGGCGTGTTAGAACGAGCCGTTTTAGGTGGGTGTGGCAGAGTTTTAACTTTGATAAAGAATATCTTTTTTTTTGAGACTTTAGTCTTTGCAACTTACAGATCTTCTTTATGCACCAAGAGCTTGTAACACTCCAAAGAGAAAGGAAAAATTGAAATCGCATCATATGACCCCTTTAAGTTGCGTTGGAATATGCCTACTTACCTACTATATAGTTGGAGAAAAGAGTGCGTGAAGAAAGAAGTAGGTTCAAAACCGCAGTATTCATAAAACAGTAGGCGAGAAATCCAAGAGGGTCTGGCTGCACTTGTACTCTCAGACACTTGCGCTTCCTCCAGTGACATCACTTGCAGTCTTTTTTTTTTATTTTGTTCTATTTATTGATTACGTTTTGTTTGAATCTCTCAACATTTTACAACAGTATAGCCAGGTGGTGAAAACAAGAAAAAAGAAACTAAATTACGAAGCCACTTGCAATCTTTTTACTTATTTTATGTATATATAAATATATAATATTTTTTTTTTTTTTTTTTATTAAGTACAAAATCTGAATACAGCAAACTGGCATTAATTAGTATACAAAAAAGATTCTGGTATGGAAGGCTCAACACAATAGAATCATAATAAGCTCCAGACAAATCATATAACAAAACATTCCAAGAAACATAAAATATAAAATAAATGAAATAATAAAAAATACATTATTACAACAAATTATATAATACAAACAAATTAAGTAGTTTTACTGCTTTTGGATTTTTCATTTTACTAAGGGCATCTGAGAAGTATTTTAGATCCATTTTAAATACAATTAGCAAAGGAGGGGATTTAAAATATCTACATTTATGTATAAAGTATTTTGCTAGTAATATAATATTATTAATCAAATCGTACAAAGCAGAGCACTCTTTGGTTATTCCATACATTACATCTTGTAAGGTTAGAGTGAAACCATCAGCAATCACACCCTTCTCTACCATCCAGCCCTGCAATGCTTTCCAAAAAGACTGCGACAAACTACATGTTAAAATACATGTTCTGTATCTTCAACTAAATATTTGCATAAATAACAGGGCTCATTTTCAAAATTAAATTTTGAATGTAGAAATTTATTGGAGGGATATATCTCATTTAATATTTTAAATTGCATTTCTTTTACCTTGGGGAGAATAGGAAATTTTAGATAAGCTGTTCTGAAATATTTAACAGTGTTTTTATCAAATGTATGATCCAATTTATTTCTTAATATTTGACAAGGGTAGCACGACTGGATGATATATTGTCTTATATGTTTGTTAGTGCATAGTTTGTTTTCTATCTCAATATCACCAACATATAATAAAGGAAGGACTGCAGTAATTTTTTAGTAGGAAAGAGAACATCTCATTAGCATTTTTACACCTGAGGGTATTGCATTAATAACAGTAAAGAATTGCTTTGGATGACAGGCAAATCCGTGTTTTAAAGTAAATGCATTGTAATTTAACATATTACCAGTCTCATCCATTAGATCCAACATTGACCAAATATTTCTATTTACCTAGTCCTCATAAAACAGGGATTTGTTTCTGTGAAGAATATATTTGTTATTCCATATAGGAGTATTGTGGGGTGTAAAATTGTGTGTGTATGCCAATTTCCAGCATAATAAGACTTGTTGGTGAAATGCTGATAGCTTCACTGGAAGTTTGGATAAATCAAAGTCACATTTGAGAAGGAAGCGGATACCACCCAATTTACGAAACAAAGCTGAAGGCACTGCATACCAAAAGCTGTCAGTATTACCTAAAAACATTTGAAGCCACTTAAGTTTTAACACAGTATTCACACTCTCATATTCAATTATATTCAGACCACCTTCTTCGTACCCTTTGATAATATCAGATTTTCTAATATAATGAGTTTTGTGCCTCCAAATAAAGTCATACATTTTTTGATTGCTTGTTTTTATAATAACTGAAGAGGGAGCTAAAGAAAAAGCTGGATAGATCAGTCTAGATAGATATTCAATTTTAGATAGAAGAATTCTCCCGAAAATAGACACATCTCTCTGTAACCAGCTATTCAAGATACCATTGGCTTTTTGTACTTTATTTTCAAATTTTTTTCAATTTCACCGTCTCTTTAACTGGAATGTTATACAAGGACAAATCTTGAATGGGGTGTAGGGTCAAAAGTTCACATTTGTTTAGATTTAGTTGAAGGCCTGAAGCTTTACAAAAGGAATTGATTAGAGAGATAGCCAGAGGAATTTGCTCTTTGTTTTGTAAAAATAATGTCGTATCATCTGCTAGCTGACTGATTGTTAAGGTTTTCCCAAATACATTTAATTTCTTCACAGATGAATCATGACTAACCAGAGTGGACAGCATATCTACAGCTAAAATAAACAAAAGAGGGGACAGTGGGCATCCCTGCCTTATTCCAAGGCCAATCTGAAATCTTTGTGTAGTACCAAACGGGAGAGAAACTGAACTATTCATGACTCTGTAAATCATCTTTATAACACTAATAAACTGTTCACCAAAATTGAAAAGTTCTAAAGATCTAAAAAGAAAAGTGTGCTCTATCATATCAAAGGCCTTTTTGAAATCTAAAAATAAAATGAATCCATCATCCTCTATCAAGTGACTGTACTCCACCAAATCCATCACCAACCTTATATTATTATGAATACAGGTGCATCTCAATAAATTAGAATGTTGTGGAAAAGTTCATTTATTTCAGTAATTCAACTAAAAGGTGAAACTCTTGTATTAAATAAATTCATGCACACAGACTGAAGTAGTTTAAGTCTTTGGTTCTTTTAATTGTGATGATTTTGGCTCACATTTAACAAAAAAACCCACCAATTCACTATCTCAACATTAGAATATGGTGACATGCCAATCAGTTAATCAACTCAAAACACCTGCGAAGGTTTCCTGAGCCTTCAAAATGGTCTCTCAGTTTGGTTCACTAGGCTACACAATCATGGGGAAGACTGCTGATCTGACAGTTGTCCAGAAGACAATCATTGACACCCTTCACAAGGAGGGTTCACAAACATTCATTGCCAAAGAAGCTGGCTGTTCACAGAGTGCTGTATCCAAGCATGTTAACAGAAAGTTTTGTGGAAGGAAAAAGTGTGGAAGAAAATTTGCACAACCAACTGAGAACCGCAGCCTTATGAGGATTGTCAATCAAAATCGATTCAAGAATTTGAGTGAACTTCACAAGAATGGACTGGGCTGGGGTCAATGCATCAAGAGCCACCACAAACAGACGTGTCAAGGAATTTGGCTACAGTTGTCGTATTCCTCTTGTTAAGCCACTCCTGAACCACAGACAACGTCAGAGGCGTCTTACCTGGGCTAAGGAGAAGAAGAACTGGACTGTTGCCCAGTGGTCCAAAGTCCTCTTTTCAGATGAGAGCAAGTTTTGTATTTCATTTGGAAACCAAGGTCCTAGAGTCTGGAGGAAGGTGGAGAAGCTCATAGCCCAAGTTGCTTGAAGTCCATGGTTAAGTTTCCACAGTCTGTGATGATTTTGGGTGCAATGTTATCTGCTGGTGTTGGTCCATTGTGTTTTTTTGAAAACTAACGTCACTGCACCCGTTTACCAGAAATTTTGGAGCACTTCATGCTTCCTCCTTCTGACCAGCTTTTAGAAGATGCTGATTTCATTTTCCAGCAGGATTTGACACCTGCCCACACTTCCAAATGCACCAAAAGTTGGTTAAATGAGCATGTGTTGGTGTGCTTGATTGGCCTGCAAACTGGCCTGACCTGAACCCCATAGAGCATCTATGGGGTATTGTCAAGAGTGAAATCGAAACACGAGACCAAAAAATGCAGATGAGCTGAGGCCACTGTCAAAGAAACCTGGGCTTCAATACCACCTCAGCAGTGCCACAAACTAATCACATCCATGTCACGCCGAATTGAGGCAGTAATTAAAACAAAAGGAACCCCTACCAAGTATTGAGAACATGTACAGTAAATTAAAAAAAAAAAAACAACAATACACTGCTCCAGAAGGCCAACACTTCACCTACAAAATGTTTTTTTTTTTTATTGGTCCTATGAAGTATTCTAATTTGTTGAGAAAGTGAATTGGTGGGTTTTTGTTAAATGTGAGCAAAAATCATCATAATTAAAAGAACCAAAGACTTTAACTACTTCAGTCGGTGTGCATTGAATTTATTTAAAACACAAGTTTCACAATTTTAGAAAAAGGATTAACTGAAATAACTGAACTTTTTCCTGCATTCCTAATATTACTGAGATGCACCTGTAGATCTTCCTTTAAGAAAGCCTGATTGTGATTCATTAATTAAATGATTAATTCCCATTTTTAATCTATTAACATATATATGTGTGAAAATTTTATAATCATTATTAAGCAATGTGATTGGACAAAAATTATCCATATATCTCGTATCTTTATCTGGTTTAGGGATTAATGTAATCAGACCCTGATTCATGGTGGGGCCAAAAGAGCTGTCTTCAATGGATTCAACAAAAGCCTTAAATAATAATAGTCTGATGTCATTCCAAAAGAATTTGTAAAAATTAGCTGTGAGGCCATCAGGGCCAGGAGATTTGTTTAACTTAAGGTTTTGAACCGCTGAGTCAAGTTCTTCAATATGCAAGTCAGCATCACAACAATCTCTCCAATCATTGTCAATGTGGGGTATAAAAGGTATTATTTTATCAAAGAAATCATTACACTCTAATGGGGAGAAGTTGGAAGAATACAAGTCACTGTAGAATTGATATATTTTCTACTATTGAGTAGATTCTGTGCATTTCAGCACCATACTCATTAGGAAAGGACTGAGTTAACTCGATTTCGTCTTTTTTTTTTTGTTTTTTTTTTTTTTTTTCGTATCTGCAAAGTAGAAGTACTTACTTTTTTTTTCACCCTCTTCTATCCATTTAGATCTAGAACGTATATATGCACCTTTAGCTTTCTTAATGTAAATATTGTCCCGTTCTAATTGTAGAGAGACCATTTTGCTTTTTTCAGAATCATTCAATACACTCTCACTACAACATATGTTAATCTTATAAATAATATTATGTTCCTGTTGTCTCCTTACTTTGGCAAGTATTTTACTGTAAATTAATATAAGAATTCACCTGAATTTTTTTAAAAAATTTGAGGAAACTCCCATCTGGCTTTAAATTTTTTTTTAAAAAAAAAAAAAAAAGATTTAAAGTTACTACTGGTTCCTTCCTTAATTTTCCAGAATTAAATCTTTAACTTTATTACAGAATCTCTCATTATTAAGTAAATCAGAATTAAATTTCCAATATCCCTTAATCCTTGAAGTATTGTGATTTGGTTTGAATAATAGTGAAATAGCACAGTGGTCTGTCAAAGGTGCTGCCGAAATAGTGCAGTCTTTAACAAATAACAGTAGTCACCAGGAGCAAGAGAGCGCGGATGTAGTGGTATCTGAATAACCATATCCAGTCTGATTTCCCTGGAGGCATTCGGGTCTTAACCAAGAGACTGCCGAGATTAGGATTGAGATATCTCCATAACATCTAGTCATTTTAAGGACTAGTGCAAAAGTGGTGAGACCAAAGGATTTGGTCGAGAAAGTAAGCTTTTTGGGTTGGATGTCTATCGTGTGTCTTCCTCATCCGGTACACCAACTTAATCCCACCTACACAATATTATCTGTAGGGTTAGTTTTCTCCCTAAATCAAGATTACAGAAGAGACCTCTTGCAAGTGAATCAAATTTGATTCATTTAACTTATTGTGGCCATATACATACAATTAACGCAAAATGAAAAAAAAAAAAAAATATGTTCATATCTAAAAAACACACACGCGACCA
Organism: Sinocyclocheilus anophthalmus; assembly: GCA_018155175.1. Lineage (NCBI taxonomy): Eukaryota > Metazoa > Chordata > Actinopteri > Cypriniformes > Cyprinidae > Sinocyclocheilus > Sinocyclocheilus anophthalmus. The sequence continues at coordinate 58,145 of JADLZN010010437.1, forward strand.
GTGTCCACATAGAATCACTCTGGACTAGATTTTTTTCCTGGACCGTTTTTAATAAAATTGCATTAGAACCCTGCCGATTGGGAGGTAACCATGGGCTGCGTAACAAGGCCACACACATCTTTATCTCTCCCCCACTGACATCGAACCACCACCAAAAAAGCATATTAAATAAGAAAATAGAAAATCACCCAAACCTTTAATGAAACAGAGTGCGTTTCTTGTAGAAAAATACAGTGAGAACCATTACTTTTACTAAATAAGAACATTGCTTTTCTTTTAACCTTATTTTGAATGCCCCTAACATTCCGTGACATTAAAGAAAATGGCAATTTAACTGGAAACATAACAGTAAAAAAAGAAAAGTACAAAATATAAGGAAAAGTGCAAACACTTGTATGAGAAAGAACAACAAAAAATTCACTAGGTTGTATAACCACGAACCTAGAACATGCATACACACACAGAAATTTCTATATATTTTTCCTTTTTAGCCAATTGCAAACAAGACAAGGTAAGCCTTAAGGAAAGCTGAAGAAAGCCTGTCCTCTGCATTAGTTCTCTGAGAGTAGGCTATACTTCCACAGCCTAATGTTGTATTAGTACTAGTTACAACCATAGACTGTATAAAGGTTAAAACCCAGAATAGCCCTGAATGAATGGCCAGAATTACCCTGGTCATATATACAAACCACACACTCATTTAATACGTGTTATTATGGTATTATCAATATAATTTTATGCTATTCATAAAGCTATTATATACTGTTTTTACTCTGCTTTTTTATATTATCACTTTAAACTAATCAAACTTGTACTAACAAGTTTGTAAACGCGAAAAAAAAAAAAA